>RJWM01009824.1:0-66211 GCA_004363535.1 Dasyprocta punctata | reverse complement strand
AACTCACAGCCTTGCGCCTGCCAGGGCAGGTGCTTAAGCCACTGAGCCAAACTCCCGGCCCTGGTTTTTTGAGGCAGGGTCGCACTATGTAGCTCAGGTCGGCCTTGCGCTGCGTTGTAGCCCAAGCCGGCCTCGAACTCACAATGCTCCACCTACCTCAGCCTCCCGAGTGCTGGGATTAAAGGCGTGCGCCACCAGCCCGGCTGCCTAGTTAAAATTAAATACACTTAAAAATAAAGTGCCTTAAACCAGGCATGGTGCCATGCACCTGTTTCTCAGCATTCAGTAGACTGAGGCAGGAAGACTGCTTTGAGTTCAAGATCAATCTTGGCTACATAGCAAGTTCAAGGTCATCCCCCAAAAAACAAACCAAAACAACAAAACAAACACAGGAAAAATAAAAAAAATTTAGTGTCTGAGTTTCAAGCAATCAATTGTCACATGTGACTAGAGGCTATGATACTGGACAGTACGTATTACAGAGTATTTCCAAAACTGTACAGCTCTGCAGTGTCCACTGCTCCAGGGGCCCAGGTCACACAGTAGTAAAAGTTTGCCATGTGGGTCGTGCTCCCAGCTTGGACACCTGCTTGGGTGAGTTATATAAACTGTGCTTCATTTTCCTAATCTGTGAAATGCTAATAGTGAAAGTACCTATTTTGGTACTATTGTGAGAATTAAATTTAATATTTGGGCTATAGAAGTAGCTCTGTGATAGAGTGCCCCATATGCACAAGACCCTGGGTATGATTCCCCAGTACTGCAATAATAATAATAATAATAATAATAATAATAATAAAAAAAACATTTATCTGAATTTGATCACCAGCACTGCAAAACAAACATTCAAAAAATATTTAAACAGCATGTAGCACTATGTAACTTGTTGCGATCACTGTTATTTTATTTGGCTCAATAGTCTCATTTTATGGCTGCAAAGCTGAGCTGAGGGTGGGTGGTCAGTGATGGAGGGGCCCTCTAGCCCCACACCCTTTGGCTTTTCTCTGAACTCATGACCTTACTTCTGAGGTCTGCATTGCAGCAGCCTTGTGTTGCTGAACCATTTCTGGGAATGAGCTCCTAGAGGAATGTGAGGAATGGACCTCAGCAGAGGCTCTCCTACCCCAGGCCCAAGACACAGGGCCCAGAGAATGTCTGTTGAGCCAGCTCCCTCCAAGCGCTGACTCTCAAGTAGCCCTTCTCGCCCAGCGAGTCTGGGATGGGGACTACACGGGCTCCTCACCTAATTGGGACTGGCACTTATTAATTGGTCAATAAATATTTACTGAACCGAAGCTGGGTGTGGTGGCACATACCTGTCCCAGCGCTTAGGAGGCTGAGGCAGAAGGATTGGCAGGAGTTCAAGGCCTGTCTAGGCTACATAGTGATCTCAAGGCCCACCTGAATTACATAGCAAGATCCTGTCTCAAAAAAAAAAAAAAAAAAATTTTTTTTTTTTTTAGTTGAACTGGGTCAAAGTACAGGAGGATAGATAAGAAACAGTAAGCAAGGCCAAGAAAGGGGTCAAAACAAACATTAATTAGATACCTACTGTATGCCAAAAATTGTCCTAGGATTTTTTTTTTTTTTTTTGGTGGTGTTGTTTGAGGCAGGTTCTCACTGTGTAGTTTAGGCTGGCCACAAACTTGTGATCCTCCTGCCTCACTCCCGTTAGAGTTGGGATTACAGGAATGCACCAGCATACCCAACTCTATGCTAGATTTTTTTTTACAACCCTGATATACGGGTCACTATGCGGGAAACAGACTCAGAAAGGTGAATGACAATTATGTTCCAGGTGTTTTAGACAGTATTCTCATATCACCTTTATGAAGTAGATATTTTACTCGCTTTATGGTGAGGAAAACCAAGGTTCTGGGAGATACAGCAGACGAGCACACAGCTGGTGTGGACTGAGGTTCACAGATGAAAGCCCAGGTCTGAAGCCCACCACTCCCACACCACAGCTGGAATGGTGAACTTGGACGTGAGACTCCTGTGAGAACTACTCAACACTGGTTTGTGAACATTGTGAAACCTTTTGGCAAGGAGAGGGCTTCCTCCCATTCAGGATGATGTGCCCAGGGGGAACTGCAGTCCCCTGACTTACCATCAGTCCAATTCACGATTTTCTGTTTGTGTAAAGTATGACAGTGGTGCAATTCAATAAACTATTAATTTTTTTTTTCAGTACTGGAGATTGAAACCAGGGCCTTTGCTACATTCTCGGTCCTTTAAAAAATGTTCTTATTTTGGGATAGCACATTACTAAGTTGCTGAATTGCCTGGGCTAGGCTTGAATTTGTGACCCTCCTGCTTTGGTCTCCCAGAGTGCTGGGATTATAGACATGCACCACCATGCCAGCTGAATTTTGATCATTTCCTGGGCTAGCGATGAGCTAGTGCAGTACTCTCCTGTGGCTCTGGGCAGCAGCAGTGACCATGCAGGTAAACGACTGGCCGTCTGGATTATACTGTGTTGCCTGCATGGTTCTGGACATTCTTTTGTTTCTACCTCTGACCACGTTTACAAAACACCCATCTGTACTTGTATGAGAAACGTTCAACACTTTTTTTTTTTTAAATAAAATAGGCTGTGTATTGGATGGTTTTGACTGTCAACTGGTGACAGGGCTCTGAGCACATTTAGTGTAGGCCAGGCTAAGCCATAGTGTTCTGCGGGTAGGGATAATAATGTGTTTGCAACTTGCAAGGTAACCCCATAAATGGATGGGTACTTGCACTAGAGAAGGGAACTGGGGAGAAGCAAGCATAAGGATGGCCTGCCCTTGGCTGCCCGGCCCTCTTCCTCCCTCTAGGAGGGCATTCTACCTTCCCCATTTGACTCCATTCTTGAAGCCGTGTTGACTGTGTCTCCAAAGAGGCAGTAACGGGGCATCTTCAGGCCTACCACACCAGCACACACAGGTCCTAGAGAGCAAGGCCAGGACAGAGCCTGTGTTCAACAAGGGAGGGCAGCATACGTGTTTGGTGCCCCCAGGACAGACAGGAGGGGAACAGGAGGTCCCAGCTGTGTTAGGCGGTGCTGGGCCCAGGGACAGTTCCTCCACCTGAGGGTCTCTGAGATCCCTGGAGGCCTCACCTGTGTGGATGCCGATGCGCAGGCGCAGCTGCTCCTGCGGCCGGTGTCGGATGCGGAAGGAGCGCACAGCCTCCAGCAGTGCCAGGGCCATGCGGGCCACCTCACGGGCATGGAGCCGCCCGTTTCGAACTGGGAGCCCCGAAACTACCATGTATGCATCGCCAATTGTCTCTACCTGGGGTGTACGCGGGGAGTAAGATAAGGCAAGAGCTGAGGGCCGGAACTCTTCCCGCGGCCAGCTGCCCGCTGCGCCATGTATAGCATCTCCCTTTGCCTGCTGCTGTCTGTCCTTGTCCCCCATCCCCGTGAATTCTCTGCCTATTTCTGGGTCCCTTGGGACACTGTCTGCCCGCATACATACTCTGGTCTCCGATCTCTCATTTTGCCTGCTCCTCACCTTTTTCTGACTCTATCTGTGCCTCTGTGTCTGTCCCTTCCTCTCTCTACTGGTTACCTCACCTTGTAGACATCAAAGTTGTCTATGACAGCATCAAAGCAAGTGTACAGGTCATTGAGCAGGGTCACTACCTGGAAGGCAGGAAAAATCCAGAGGGATAGGGAGTTAGGCCCTCACCTGGGGCTGGGACCTCAGTGACAGATGCGGGAGTGACACAAATCAACTCGCCTAACCTGCCAACCATGGCCAAGCTCCGGCTCACCTGCATGGGTGTGCTCTCTGCTGATAGCGCAGTGAAACCCACAATGTCACTGAAGTAGATGGTCACGCTATCAAAGGCTTCTGCCTGGACAGTCTCCCCACGCTTTAGCTGCTCGGCCACTGAGCTGAGGGGCCAGGGCGGGTGCAGATGAGAGGGTGAGGTGAGGTAGGGACCCAGACTGCAGTGTGCAGGGGCTGGCCCTGGCCCCCGGAGCTGGGCACTCACTGAGGCAGAATCTGGTAGAGCAGGGCCTCAGCCTTACGCTTCTCTTCCAGGTAGGCCTGGGTGCGCTCCTCCACCAGCTCCTCCAGGTTGTTGGCGTACTGCTCCATGCGTGACAGCAGGTTGTCCAGGATGTTACTGCTGTGCTCCCTGTGGGTGGAGTGTGGGTCTGAGAAGGCCCACACCTCCACTCTGGAGTGCCCTCCTGGCACAGCGGAATGGGGGAGAGGGCAGGAAGAAAGTTGTTTGTGTCTGAGACCCTGGCTCAAGCATGACACTTCAGATACAACCATGTGTTGTTCGTGTCTGTTGAGCACCAGAGTTAGGAGCTGAGGAGGGCACAAGGATCAGCTGAGGACAAAGTGACAGGAACACAGGCAGCAGGGGGCTGTGTGGCAGAACTGGGCCCCAGGCAAGGGGCACTCTGGGAAAGGGAGGCCAACATCAGGGTGGGAACTCGTGGGAGGCTCTGGAAGGAGGTGGAGGCCAGAGAGTGAGGCCAAATCACTCTGCAGTCTCTGGGCCAGTGCTGCAGGAAGGGTGTGGAGTGCTGATGTGGCCGGGGGAAAACAGGACGAATGGTAGGGGACCGTGGGGACAGCCAAGTCACGGAGTATATGCAGAGGGCTGTGAAGGGGCTGTGTGGGCTGGAATGGGCTCCAGCTACTGCTGCAAGGACAGACTTTCAGCAGCTGTAGCGCAGAGAGGGTAGGGGTCTGTGACTAGCACCAATGACCTATTAAACTTGCGCAGCGTCAGGCGGATCTGCTGGAAGGGTGGCCGCTCCTGTGGGTCCTCTGCCCAGCACCGCTGCATCAGCTGCCCCAGCTCCTCCACGTGGCTCTGCAGGGCCAGGGAGGGCCGGAAGGGGGGCTGCTCACCCCGGGTCACGCGCTCAATGATCTCTGTTGTGGGGAGAGAGAGGCTGAAGGGTGGGGCTAACCAGGGTCCTGCAGGGAGATGGGGACACCAGCTGGGGTGGACTGGGAAGTCTGGGACCTGGGTGGGGCATGCAGAGCAGGGCAGGATGGTCCCTGCAGCAGTGGAGCAAGCTGGTGGCTGGGCCCCTTCTAGAAGGAAGGGGTAAGGGTGCTTCCAGGGGGTCCCCATCCTGGGGCCAGGGTTGGTCAAGACTATGGTAGGGCTAGGGGACAATGTGTTTCTCTCACCTTTGGGGCTGAGATCCAAACCTTCCACGTGGAAGACCCCACTCCTCAGGGCTATCTCCTGAAGGATGATGCCAAAGCTGTACACGTCACCAGCCTGGGAGCCCCGGGCAGGGGGAGAAGCCATTCGGAGGAACTCAGGGGCTGTCCACAGCTTTTCTGGGGGGTCAGAGGTCAGGAGTCACAGGGCAAAGAATCCCAGAGCTAAGGGATAAGGGGTTTTATTCTACTGGGCAAAGAAAAACTAGCAAGTGGCAATCATAAAAATCAGAATGATGTGATAATGGGAGGGGGATCAGGTGGGGAGGGTTAGGGAAAGCTTTGAAGGAGATGTGTCTAGGACAGGTCTAGTACTATAACCCAGTGCTAAGAGCAAGAAGAGGCGGTGAGATCCCGTAGTCTGGCCCCTCCAAGCCCATCAGAGGCCAGGCCTCCGTCTCCATCCTGGGCTGTGCTGGCCAGAGTGGGTAGGAGGTGAGAATTGGGCTCACTGGCATAGAGGGTGTGTCCTTGCTCGGGCTCTGGGTCCCTGAAACTCTCCAAGCCGTAGTCAGTGATCTTAAGTACAAAGCGCCCGTCCACCACGCAGTTGGATGACTTGAGGTTCCCATGGGAGCAAATGGCCCCATTGTGTAGAAACAGCATTCCCTGGGAAATTTGGGGAGGTAGAGTGGAACTTAAGCCACGGCCAGAAGTAGGCCTGGTCCTCCCCGCTACAGCCCGTGGGCTCCTGTGGGCCCACCTTGACAATGTCATTGGTGAGCGAATACCGGAACATCCAGTCCAGGGTGATGCTCTCGTTCTCCAGAATGTCCTGTGGGGGCTGGGGGTTAGGCTGTATCCCACAGACCCCCGGAGGAGTAGGAGGAGGGTGGAGGGACCCCACAGACCTAAACTGGCAGAACAGGGCAACACTTTGGGTTTACTCCAGTGCCAACATCACCCTCTGCTCCCACTTTACAGAGGGGCCAGTAAGGTCAGAAAGAGGGAACAGCCCAGGTTGTCCCGCTCACCTGCAGGCTCCCCCGAGGACAGTACTCGGTGAGGATACAGATGTTGGGAGGGTCAGTGCAGGCCCCCACAAACCTGGTCAGGTGTTCATTCTGCACGTCTCGCATCTGTGGGGTGGGGTGGGGGGGGGCGGTGGCATGAGGGACTGACAGAACTCATGCCTCCCCAGGCTTCCCTCTGGCCTTAGGACCACCCCCTCTTAACTCTGTAGACATCACTGGGACTCACAGTGTAACTCCCACTGTGTCCTTTAGTCCCCCTCCCCAGCACCCTCAGCAGCATCACGGATGGAGCCTCTGGCACCTTCCTCCCAGTTCTCCAGGGGTCTCTCATCCCACGATCAATTTCTCTATCCCAAGAACCCATCCTGAGCCTGCAGACCCTGGTTTTTCCAGAATATCAGGAGGTTCTGCCATAGTCAGCTCTGGCTCCCAGACCCCTGGTCTCCCACGGCAGGACCCTTCCCAGACCAACACCTCGCTGCCACACATTACATGCTTCAGTTCAAACAGGACTTTCCGGGTCAGCTCGATGCGTTTACGGTTCACATGTTTCACAGCCACGAGATTGCCCTGAGCAAGAAATAGCCAAAATGTAAATGAAGAACAAAATAGAAGATAACTAAGAGGAGGCAGGGAGATCTTTTTTGTCACAACCTCACACCTGCCTGGCAAGCACTGAGCTAAACCCCCGGCCTGGGAGATCTTTTTCAAATGGGAAGGGAGACAAGAAATGGAGGGAGGGGGAGAAAAGGGAGGGAGAGGGAGTGAAAAAGGATTGAGATGTGTTGTGTACAGGGACCAACTCCACACAAGGAATGTCATTGCGGACTGCAAACGTGTGCTAGTAAAAAATAAAAATAAAAAAGAAGAAGAAATGGAGAGTGCCACTGAGTCAAGCACCACCCAATAACCTGGGAGTGCCAACTGCTCTGATGGCCCACGTTGGGAACCCCTCCAAGTCCCCCCAAGAGCATGCTGCCACTCCAGTCCTGGGCACCAGCAGTCCTTCCCCAGCCTACCTTGTAGTATGCAGTCTTGGCATAGACCTGGAACTGGCCCTCTGTCGTCAGCAGGGAGCCATAATTGGAGCCTCTCTGGAGGGTGGAGAGCAGGAGGCACGGTCAGCCCACAGGCCTGCCTGCATCCCAGCGAAGCCAGAGGTCTTTCAGGTATTTGTTTATTTGGAATAACGGGGATTAAACTCAGGGTCCGCACACTCTTCACTGTTTATTTAGAGACAGCGCCTCACTAAGCCACTAAATTGCCACCCTCCTGCCTCAGGCTTCCAGAGTGCTGGGGTTCCAGGCAGGTGCCACCACATCCAGCAAAGAGCTCTGGTTCTTTACCACCCTGGCTTTGCTGTGTATCATTGTCCGTTGCATTTCACAGCATGTCAGCCTCTCCTCATTCACTTGCTTCGTATCTGTGGTTTCACATATACCACTCCTATGACCTCTGAAAGTGCCCTGTGAGGGAGGCTCTGGAGCTAGAGCTGTCTGTCATCTGGGACTGTCTCAGAGAGGGACTGTCACACAGCAAGGGAGGTGGGGCTGGGCGCAGTACCCAGCTCTCTCCCCCACCCATCAGGCACCACCCTGGGCACCCAGGTCTCCCACAGGCACGTGCTCACCCCACTCAGGGTCAGGCGGCTGCCCGCGCTCCGGAGGTGCCTCTCCATGCTGCTGGGCTGCACGTCCTCCCAGCGCACCCGCCACAGCTCTGAGGCCAGCTCCTTCTCCAGCTGCATCTTTCTGGACATGAAGCCTGCAGCTGAGCCCATGTTTGAGCCTCAGCCTGGGGAAGGGGGTTGCTGAGGAGCCCCTCAGGGCCCTAGGGCCACGCCAGGTGCTAAGATGAATAGGGATGTCTCTCCCCTAGGCTGAGAGTCAGGAGGCTGAGGTGAACTCCCTTACTGGGGACCCTGGGGTAGTCTCCTCAGTGTCATCCTTTGGAAACTAGAGGCATCCATAACCCCCTTCTGTGAGTTCCTATCATCCCGGCTTTCTCCCAGACTGTGTCTGTTTTACTCAGGGTTCTCACAGGTGTCCAGGCATAACAGGGTGGCAATAGAAGCAGCAGATGTCCTGGCACTGTCAGAATCCCTTCCCTTCCCTTCCATTTCCCTCCTTTTTGAGTACTGGAGATAGAAACCAGGAGTGCTCTACCACTGACCTGCAGCCCCAGACTTCTCATCTTGAGATCGGGTCTCCCTAAATTGCCCAGACTGGTCTCAAGCTTGTGATCCTCCTATGTTTATGCACCACTATGCCCAGCTCTATTTCATTCCTATTACAGGAATAAAATGAAGTACTGTTTGTGACAGGTGTGGTGGCACATGCCTGTAATCTAAATACTTGGGAAACAGGCCAGAAGGGTCATTGTGAGTTTGAGGCCAGGCTGGGCTACATAGTGATAGCCTGTATCAAAATAAAAAATTTAGCCAGGTGTGGTGGCACACACCTTTAATCCCAGCACTCAGGAGGCTGAGACAGGAGGATCATTGTGAGTTTGAGACCAGCCTGGGCTACAAAGTGAGTTCAAGGCCAGCCTGAATTGCATAGTGAGAACCTGTCTCAAAAAATAGGGCCAGGGATTTAGTTCAGTGGACTAAGCGCCTGCCTGGCAGGCATAAGGTTGTGAGTTCGATCCTTGGTACCAAAAAATAAATAAAATAAAATAAAAAATTTTTGAGATAGATTACTAAATTTCCCAGGTTGGGCTGAAACCTGCAATCTTTCTACCTCAACCTCCCAGAGTGCTGGGACTGCAGGCCTGCACCCTCATGCCTGGCAGGCGTAAGGTCTGAACCACTGCTTCCCATCTGGCCTACAGGAGCACAGGGAAAATCAGTTCTGGACCAGAACTCACACTACTCTGCTGTCACCCCCAACTCCTTTGCCCCTTCTAGCATCTCCTGACCTCCCAGGCCATGCCCATTCTTACCCCCTCTCCTATCATCCCATTCCCTCTTCCTGCTCCCTCTTTAGATCCTAAAGCTTTCCCTCTGCTGCTGGGTCCCTGCGATCTCCCAGTGGCCCCAGCCTCTCTCAAATCTCCCATGCCACAGCTCACCTGTATACAAAGAAGGAGACGATCAGAATGCTCAGCATCGAGAGGCTTCCCACCACCGCCAGCACCTCCAGGGTAGAAAAGTGGCCTGCAGCAGAGGCCAAGTTGTGGCAAGAAAGATGTGGGTGAGCATGAGCAAGAAGTTCTACTAGTCAATCAGTAAACTGAGATGATAGATGAAGAGGAGAAAAAACAGGAGGAGGCATTGTCTCCACAAAAGCCTCAAGAGGGAACAGATCCCCCACTACACTCCCCATTGAGGAGGAACAGCATTTCAGATGGGGCAGTCACCTTGGCTGCAGGCTGGGTCCTCGTTGTCAAAGCCACATTTAGGGACATCAGGAGGAGGGTACCCCAGGGGCCAGTATAATTCACGCCCTGACTCGGCCTCCAGCTTCTGGGAAGTCCCATTGTAGTTCAGCACAACCTATGGGACAGCAGGAGTGGCACTGGCAGGGCTTGGCTGCAGTCTCCCCGGGGGAGAGGGCACAGTCCTGCCTCCCACCTCGTATTTGCTGCCAGCACCTGTGTCTGGGCAGCCAGGCATTGTCCACTCCTCCATGACCACATGCAGACAGGCCTCACACCCACGCCCAAGGGTTTCAAGAACCACTTTCTGCAGCCTAAGCTGAGAACACTGCCTGCGAAGCCTTCACTGGAGGATCTGGTCCTCACTGCTTTTGACCTCAGTCCCTTGCTGTACCCACCGTATGCACAAAGCTGAGCAGACACACTGCTCCTGGGCCTGAGTTTCCCTGATTCTGCTGGGAGGGGGCCTGCCTACCCTACCCCTCCTCAGATATCGTGCCCCCAGGGTGATGCATATCATTCTGCTTGTGCTCCCAGACTGGATCTCTTGTTTGGAGGGCTCTTGTGGGTATACCAGCATGACAGGGTGACCACAGAACTGGCAGATGCCTTGGCAGGGCAGTGAGGGACCCTAGGGAGGTGAGATAATCCAAGCTGGCCCCCTCTTCTGTGTATATGAACGCACCCTGAAGGCGCCAGTGTCAGGATGCATACTCCAGAGGGAGAAGTCAGTCTCCCGGTCTCCACTACTGTCGATTTTCAGGTATCCCGTCACACCTGGGGGCACAGGGAACAGAGGCTGTGCTGGGAGAGAATGGAAGTTCAGGGATGCCCTCTTCACTGCCTGATCCCTGGTCTCCAAACACATGCATGCACAGAACGGCAGTGAAAGGGGCAGTGGAGGCCCCAGGAAACACCGTGGTTAGCGCACAGGGTGATCTGATGGAGTCTGGAGAGGGGGAGGAGGGCTGGAGATGCTGTGGGGGTCCCTCAGAGAAGCCAGGAAGACAGTAGGGTGGGCCAGGGGCTAGCTGTACCACGGGGCCACTGATGGCCTCCTGCAGGGGCACCCGGGATTTACTGTTCCCCAAGACAGTCCTTTCCTGCTGCCTTCACGCCCTGACCTGGGAAGCTTCGGTTCCACATCCTCTGAGTGATGTCTTCCCCATGGGTGACAGTTCCTCCATGTGCCAGAGTCTCCGTCACTGCCTGAACATAGAGCAGGAGACCATCGTGGAAGGATGCTGGGATGATGTTCTCCTGCAGCAGGTAGGCGGAGCTCAGTGAGGGGATGAGGGAAGGGCTGAGTGGGGTCACCTCAGGGAGGACATGGTGGGGGGAGCACAGAAGCTGACACTCATACCAGCGAGTTGCGGCCGCGCTACCAGTGGGCTCCACCTGCCTGCCAGGCAGATTAGGCAGGACCCCTCATCCCGGGGTCACTGGCTGAACTTGCCAGTGTCCCTTCAATCATCAAGATGTGGGAACAATGGGAAGGGAGAGAAGGGGAAACCCTGGAATGCTGGGATAGCTGAGAGGACATAATGGAGACCAGCAGAGGGCCACACTGAAGGGTCCCAGGACCCCCTCCTACCAGGCCGTCCTCCATGGTGAAGTTGAACTGCTCATGGGCCAAGAGTTTTAGCTGCTTTAGGAATTCCGAGTACTCAGGGTTATCCGGTTCTTTATATGTAATGATCTTGGCAGCCTGAAGAAGGGGTTGGTGAAGAGCTGACTCCAAGTACCCTGAGGACCCACCTCCCGGTCCACCTTTCTGCTTAGGTCAAGGTCCAACTGGACTCCATGTTCAGTACGAGGGGGTGCCTATTATGAGCAAGGGATTCAAGTCCTGTCCAGTCTGAGACCTTAATGTCCTCCCACTTTAAACCTATGCCTCATCTTTTAGCCTCCTGGCTCTGAACCCCACCCCCTGCTTTCACTGCTTAACTCCCTAAAATCGTCAAGAGCCTCTTTTTAGCAAGGCATGTTGGTGCACTCTGGGAGGCTGAAGCAGGAGGATCTCAAATTCAAGCCCACTCTGGAAAATACAGCAACTTATGAGACCCTATCTCAAAAAAAAAAAAAAAAAAAAAAAAAAAAAAAAAAAAAAAAAAAAAAAAAAAAAAAAAAAAAAAAAAAAAAAAAAAAAAAAAAAAAAAAAAAAAAAGAAAGCCATCCATGGCATTGTTCACCAGTAGGCCTAGTACTCAGAAGGCTGAGGCAGGAAGCATAAATAAATTTGAGGCCAGCATTAGCTACATAGTGAGTTCAAGACTAGCCTGAACTAAATAGTGACACTCTGTCTTTTAAAAAAAGCCAAATAAATAAATAAGTAAACAATCAAGCATTGGGTATGAGCCAGATTAAACCTCTCCTTGTATCTTTTTTTTTTTTTTTTTTTTTTCGGCACCAGGGATCGAACTCACAGCCTCGCACTGGCCAGACAGGCGTTTAAGCTGCTGAGCCAAACTCCCAGTTAAACCTCTCCTTAAAAAACGTGTTGGGGGGTTTTTTGGGGATGTATCTCAGTATGAAAGCTCTAGGTTCAATCTCCAGTGCAATAAAATAAAATAAAGCAAAATAAAATAAAAGAGACTTTTTATGGAATCTTTTCAGATACTTGGGACATAGTGCACAGAAGTAATGTGCTACCAGTTGAGTCCCACAACCAGGGCCTAAACTGGGCACTCACCTGAAAGGCCCTGCGGGCACTGATGTCCTGCCCATCCCCTCTCTCCCAGGGCCGGGGATCTGGGGTCTGCGACCCTCTCAGGCTGTGCCCAAAGACATCCAGGTGGAAGAAAACGTAGTCCTCCCCACTGAGACCCGCATCCAAGGCCAGAAGCATCAGGGTCCTGAAGGCATCTGGGGAGCTGCAGATGTAGATGACTGGAGGAGAAGAGAGTCAGAGAGGAGGGTAGGGACTCTGGGGCAATCGGGCAGAAGGTCGGAGCTGCTGGTGGTTAAGTGACAGCTCAGGGCTCAGTTGGCAGGAGGAAGACCAAGGTGGGCAGGAGGAGGAGGTGTAGAGCTGGGAGGGGAAGAAGCACAGCTGGAGAGAGGGAGACGCAGAACGTGGGGCAGGTGAGGCCAGGCAGGGAGGGAGAGGGAGGGAAGGGCCAGCCGGAGAGGGAAGGGGAGAGAGGGGTGTTGGAGCAAAGGGAGGAAAGGCCGAGAGCGCAGAAGTTGTAAAGGATGAAAAGATAGGGAGAAAAGGGAACGAGAACGCCCCTGAGGACAACCTAGGTGCCAGAAGCGAGCAGGCATTTTCTCTGTCCTATTAACGCTGGACGGTCGGGAGTCGGGGAAGCAAGATGCCAGCAGGGAAGTAGCAGGGAGTGGGGAGGAGCGGGGGGGGGGGGAGAGAAAAATGAAAACTCTGGTAGGAAGGGCCGGAGAGGCCGAGACTGGAATGGCGCAGACCCGCCCAGTCGAGTAAGGAGAGGAAAGCCCGCGCGCAGGAAAGGCACGGGGGTGACGGCAGGCGCGCACCTCGTGCTTTGCGCTGCACCGTCCGCAGCAGCCTGGCGTAGTGGTTGTGGTCGCCCTCGGCGAACTCCACGTGGTCCACCGTGATGTTGAGGTGATCACGGACGCGCATGTATAACCCCTCCACGACGAAGAAGCAAGGTTTTTCGTCGTCGGGCCGGTAGGCATAGGCCATGAGCGCCCGGCGCTCCCAGCCCAGCCGTCGGTGCAGCGCAGCCACGAAGTCTCCGAGCTTGGCGTGACTGGGCCCGGAGCGCGTAGTTAGCGCGTACTCGTCCTTGGCGCCGAAGCCCAACGCCGGGGCACCCGCTGTTAGCAGCGGCACGCGCCAGTGAGCAGTGAAGCGGCCCACAGGGGCGGCCGCGTACACGCAGCCGGGACCCAGGAACAGCGCGGGGTCGTGCTCCCACTTGAGGTCTACGGCGGCCAGCGGCGCGGCGGTGTCGGAGCAGGCGCCCTCCGCGTTCTCGCTGCTGCCCAGCACCGTGCGCACCGTCCAGCCCGGCAGCAGATCGCGCCGCGCCTCCACGCGGGCGAGGGCCAGCGCCACGGCGGGCCCCACACGCGCCCACGACCACGGGTACGAGGTGTTGGTCAGCGGTAACACCACGGCGACCGTCAGGTTGCCCGCCTCGCCGCCCCGGAGCAGCAGCAGAGGCGGCAGGAGCAGAAGCAGGGCCCGGCGCGCTGGGGCGCCGGTGGGGCGCGAGGGGCCAGGCATGGCTCAGCGGGCCGGCGCGCCTTCCATGGTCGCGGGTGCCGGGCTCGGCCGCGCGACCCTGCGCAGGAGCGGAGCGCTGGAGGCCCGCCCGCCGCGGTGGGCGCACCGGGCAGGTGGGGGTGGGGCGGGATGCGGCAGGGACCCGGAGGGCGAGTTAACGCAGGCAGCACCAGGAACAGAGAGCGCGGCCGCGAAGGGAGCGCGTGTTCGTGGGCGCGCGCAGGAGCGGCTGGCCGGCTCAAGTCCCCGGCTGTCCAAGGGGGGGCCCCGGCGGGGACCAGAGCCAAGCTGCGAAACCTCCCTCCCGTCTGCTTCCCCTCCCAGTGCTGGGTCTTTAACTCCTTCCCTGCCGCCCAGCCGCGCGCTCTCGCGTGGGCCCTCCGCGCGGCTTGGTGGCCCGACGGTTCCGCTCTGGGGCAGCTCCACGCGCGGGGCGCCTTCGCCGAAGCGGGAGGAGGCTGACGAGGTACGCGTGGAAGCGGCAGCGCCGTGAAGCTCCGGCCGGCTCTCCTCGCTTACCTGGCTCCCTCTGGGGAGGGCGACGAGAGACGCTGGTTTGGGATCTCGTCCGGGAGAGGTGCGAGTGCATGGGCGCGCGTGTCCGGGGTGGGGCAGGAGTGTGGCGGGGCCCTGGGAAAAGCGTTGGAGCCGAAGGCACACGAACCAGTGCCCCAGTCACCCAGCCCATCAAAGATCACCCTCCCCCTTCCTCCAGACTGTGAGGATTTGCGGAGCAAAGGGACCAGGTGGGAGGTGGAGTTAACCCTTTAAGCCCCGCACGACTGTGGGAGCATGGAGGCAGCGAGTAGGTGGCCGTGGGTCGGTGCGCACGTGCAGGTGTAACCTCAGGGCCGCTCCCAGAACGTAGTGTGGGGTCTGTGGTGGCGGTGGGAGATGGCATTGGAAATGACCGCTGGAGATGCAAACTGGGGGTGAATGTTCCAAACCCCTGATGTCTGCGACCCTGGTGCTCAGCGTTGTGGAGTCAGCCTGCCCTCTAAGGGTCAGCGGACATTACTGATCGCATTGCGCCTCCAAGCTCTCCAACCTTGCGCCTAAGCGGGTTGTAGGATTCGAAAACTGATAGGCACCCACTGGATTCCGAGGGTATAAAGACGAAAATGGTTCCTGCCTATGAGGACAAATAGCCATAATGCAGTACGCCCTAAGCGCTGTTGCAGATGTGGATAAATTGTTGAGGGTCTCAGAAAAGGGGGTAGTAATTCTGCCTGGATTGAAACCAGGAATTTTCAAAGAGAATTCAAGAACAGTAGAAGTAAAAAACCAAAACTGAAAACAAATGTAGAAGGATGAGAAAGATTTTGTTGTGGTAGGGGGAGCGCTCAGAATATTGAAATAAAATCCTATATATGGAATTTTAAGAGACCTTTGACTGTTCCTACTCTCTAGAGCCTGAAGCCCAGGGGCCACTTTCAGATGGTGGACATGTTTTGTCTTGTGTTCTCTCTATGTATAGCTAATTGCCTGTACTTAAAATCAGTACATGGGCCAGGTATAATGGCCCACACTTGTAATCCCAGGACTGTGGAAGGCTGAATCAGGAGGATCACAAGTTTTAGGCCAGCCTAGGCAACTTAGTGACTTAGTGAGACCCTTTCTCAAAATAAAAATACAAAAAAATTGGAGATGTAACTCAGTGTGAAAGCCCTGGGTTCAATCCCTAGAACTGAAAAAAATAAAGAATCAGCAGATGACACATGAATATTTGGATTTCTGATTTTTTCTTGGAATGTTGAAAGAGCTGGAAATATAGGTTCTGCACACTGGACAAGTATTCTTGAGATGAGTCTGGTTCATCATGGATCCTCCTCTTTCTGCTTCACTCAGGGGCATGACCTGCCTGGTTGCGAAGGGGTTTGTTGTCACCTCTGATCTGGGAAGCAAGGTGTGTGCCTGCAGGGATGACTGGTGGAGAGGCAGCTGAGTGAACTGACCACCTACGCTCTTGCAAGTGACAGCATAGTGTCTTGTCCTATAGAGGGAGGGGGCCAGATGGGAAATGGGGAGATGTTTTATCAGGAGGATTTAGGGAGGGAGGGTCTGGATGACTTTGACCCTATTAGTGGGAAAGCTCAAGAAGTCTTGGGAGAATGATTTTTTTTTCTTTTTTTTTTTTTGGTACCAGGAATCAAACTCGGGATCTTGTGCTTGCCAGACAGGCACTGTGCTACTGAACTATATATCCCCATCCCTGATAATTTTTATTGATTGAGTTTGAGGTGCTTGTAGATACTCAAGTAGAGGTGTCTAATAGGTCTCTAGATTAGTAGAGCTGATTGGAGAGAAGAAATGATTGGACTAAAAATACAATTTAGCAGCTGAGCTCCTCTCAAGAATAAATTAACTGTGGACCTGCAGACCACTAAAAACAGTGTGCCTGTGTAACTACCAGTGAGCCATATCCCCTGCCCAAATAAAAAAAAATATTGATTTACTTATTTATTGTACTGTAGACTGAACCAGTCTGGGGAGGACTGACCCATATCATCAGTCCTTTTTAAAATTTTATTTTGAAGCCAGGTGTGTGGCACATGCCTGTAATCGCCGCACTTGGGAGCCTGAGGCAGAAGGATTGTACTAGTTCAAGGCCAGACTGGGCTCTGTAGTGAGTTGGAGGCCAGGCTGGACTACATGGTGGCACAAGATTGGCTTTGAACTTAGCCTTTCTGCCTCAGGCATGCGCCACTGCACCCGGAAAAATAGGTAAAACTCCTGAAGCTGTAAGCAGAGACTTTCTGAAAAGAACCTCAATTGCACAGGAAACTGTGCTGAGAATCAACAAATTGAATCATCAAATTAAGGACCTGCACAGCAAAAGAAACAACCGGTGGAAGAGACAACCCATGGAATGGGAAGAGAATTTTGGCTGCTACTCCTTAGACAGAGGACTAATTAAAATATATAAAGAACTAAAAAAATTAAACTCCCAAAATAAAAGGCCTAACCAAAAAATACGCACATGAAACGAATAGACACTTCACAGCAAAAGAACACAATGGCCAATAAATACATGAAGAAACGCTGCTATAAACATGGGTATGCATATATTGCTATAATGTGGTAATCTGGTATCTTTAACTCTCTGAGGAAGATACCTAGAAGGGGAGTATCTGGGTTAAATGGAATTTCAAGTTATATTTTTTGAAGACTCTCCATAACCAATTTCCATAGTAGTTGTGGTAGTTTACATTACCATCAATAATGTAGAAGAGTGCCATTTTCCCCAAAGTCTCATTAGCATTTTTTATTACGTATTTATTTATTTATTTTTTGCAGCACCAGGGATCGAACTCACAACCTCACGTCTGATAGACAGGTGCTTAAGCCGCTGAGCCAAACTCCCGGCCCTAGTATTTTGGGGCAGGGTCACACTATGTAGCTCAGGCCAATCTTGCGCTCAAGTTGTAGCCCAAGCCGGCCTTGAACTCACAGTGCTCTGCCTATCTCAGCCTCCCCAGTGCTGGGATTAAAGGTGTGCACCACCACGCTGGGCTTATTATTTGATTTCTTGATTTTCTTTCTGGAATAAGATGGAATCTGTGTTAGCTTCATCTACAAATAGCCAGCACGTTTCAGAATAGCTAAATTCTGGAAGCAGCATGTATGTCCATCAACAGAAGAATGGATAATGAAAATGTATTAACATATAGTGAAGCTGGCTGGGGCGGCAGGGGTGTAGTGCAGTGCTAGAGTGCTTGCCTATCATATGCAAGGCCCTGATTTCAATCCCCAACTAAGCTAAAAAATAAAATTAAAAAAATTTTTTTTAAAAGTCAAAGAACTAATCAGGTAATGAAGACTTCACCTGAGAAGAGGGAAGGACAGGAAACAGAGGGATGATTTTACCCTGGGTCATTTGCTGATCCACAGTTGTGGCAGAAAATAGTCAGGCTAGTGAGACAAAAAATGAAGTCCAGGTCCCCCAAGATTTGTAACCCTAACAGAACACCTTCCTGGTTTGGATTAGGTTCTGCAAAGGTGGGGTGCGGTGCACTACTGTAATCCCAGGCTGGGGGAGGTGGATCCCTGTGAGGTCAAGGCCAGACTGAACTGCACAGCTAGCCCCTGTCCAAAAAAACAAAACAAACTCAGGAGGCTGGGGTAGGAGGAGTGTTGTGAGTTCGAGGCCGGCTTGGGCTACAACGCAAGCGCAAGGCTGGTCTGAGCTACACAGTGTGACCCTGCCTCAAAAAACCAGGGCTGGGAGTTTGGCTCAGTGACTTAAGCGCCTGTCTGACAGGCACGAAGTTGTGAGTTCAATCCCTGGTGCCACAAAATAAACAAACAAACAAACACACAAGAAAAACAAGGGAGCCAGCAGAAGGATAAACCAGGCTTAACTAGAAAATCTAGTTCCCAAACACTTAAAAACAAAAGTTATGACCCAGGTATGTTTAACCATGGGTTAGACTGGACTGAGAAGCCACTGGTAAATTGGAAGAAAGGATGGAAGAAACCACCTAGAATGGAATATGGGTAAAAATGGATGAAAAGCATAAAAGAGAAGAAACAGGGCACTGGGAGAAATCTAACATTTGTATTTGGAATCTGAAAATAATTAAAACTGGTATTCGAAGAGATAATGACTGAGAAATTTTAAAAACTAGGTGACAGACACT
The DNA here is from genome assembly GCA_004363535.1 of Dasyprocta punctata. Classification (NCBI taxonomy): domain Eukaryota; kingdom Metazoa; phylum Chordata; class Mammalia; order Rodentia; family Dasyproctidae; genus Dasyprocta; species Dasyprocta punctata. The sequence goes on along the minus strand of RJWM01009824.1, from coordinate 47,820 downwards.
GATTCAAGAGGTCCAGCTATCACAGGTGGTTGGAACCTATGGTCCTGCTATTGCTCAGGCTGAGGCAAGAGGGTCCAGAGTTCGAGGCTCGCCAGGATTACATAGGGACACCCTGTCTCAAAAGGTCTAGACAAAGTCTCACTGTAGTTTAGGATAGCCTTGAACTCACCATGTGTCCCAGGCTGACCTTAAACTCATAGCAGTCTTTCTGCCTCAGCCTCCCAAGTGCTGGGATTCCAGGCATGTGCCACCACACTTGGCGAGATTAGCTTTAAAAGAAGGTATCAGTTGTCTTCAAAGGAGCGACAATTAGTTTGACAACTTGTTTTTTTTTTCCACAATAAAAGTAGAAGTCAGTGCTGGAGATATAGCTCAGCAGCAGAAGCACCTGCCTGGCAAGCGTGAGGTCGTGAGTTCGATCCCCAGTACCAAAAATAAATAAAAGAAACCAAAGGCAGTGGTATAATACTACCAATGTGCTGCAAGAAAATAACTTCCAACTTAGAATTTCCTAGTCAGTGAAGAGTTTCTTCCAAAACAAAGATGGAAGAGCGGACATGGTAGTGGCTGGAATCCCAGCACATCCAGCCCTGGGCAGAAGGATTGCAAATTTGAGCACAGCCTGGACAGTTTATCTATTTAGTGCTACCCAAAATATAAAAAGGGCAGGGGATATAGCTCAGTGAGAAAGCCCAGAGTTCAACAACTCCTCCAAGGAGAAAAAAAAAGAGAAATAATTCATGAAGTGAGTATTAACTTAGCAAATATATATATATATTTAAATTCTGAACAGTTACCCAAGTGAAATGAATGAATGCATCTGATCACAAGAACCCTTGTAGGAGAATGCTCAAAGCAGCACCGGTTATAATGGCCCAGACTCGCACAACCCAAATGCCTGTGTGCCTGTGACTGGGAGCTGGAGGCCCTGAGTTCAGTTGCAGCAGGCCGGATACACAAACTGATGGATGTATCCAGTGGAATGCAACTCATAAATAAGAGACTGCTGATAAATGCATGGCAGACTCTCAAAGTGGGACAAGCACAAAGAGCCAGATAGACAGTATTAGTGTATTTACATGAAGTTAAAGAACAGACAAAACTAATCTGTGATAGTGGAAACCAGATAATTATTGCCTCTACTAGGGACAGGGCAAAGGAATATGATTAAATTTATGGAGGTGATAAAAATATTATTTTATTTATATTTTTAATTTTAATCTGGTTAGTTGTTACATGGATGGAGTATATTTATACTTAAAATCTGTGTTTAAACCGGGCATGGTGCACACCTGTAATCCTAGCACTTTCTTGGAGTCGGAGGCAGGGGGCTTGCTGTCATTTGGAGGCCAACCTGTGCTACACAGTGAATTCAAGGCCAGCCTGGACTACATAGCTAGACCCTGTCTTCAAAACGAAAGAAAAGAAACCCCCAATTTTTGTTGTAGTAAGTAAATTAAAATGCTTTAAAGAATCAGCCAGCAAGGGTCAGGGAAATAGCTCAGCAGCACCGTTCCTGCCTGGCAAGCACAAGGTCGTGAGTTTGATTCCTGGTTTAAAACAAACAAACAAACAAAAAATCACAATGATACGAAATAATAGTGGAGAGAGTAATGGTGATAAGTAGAATTAAATTATTACTGGGTTTTTCGCAAGCACGGTGGAAAGTAGGTCTTGCTAAGTCAAGGGTGCGTGTTGTAATTTTTAAGGTAACCACTACAAGTAGAAAACAACTGTAGTGTCGTCCAATTAGTGGGGCAGAGAGTAATAAACCCCGCGGGGGACGGAGAGCGAGGTGTGGGGGTAGACCCGACCACAGACCACTACTAGAGGGCGCAGAGGGAAGGAGAGGGAATAGGGAACAAAGGCACAGGGCAGTGTGACGGGTGAGTGGAAACCATGTGGCTGAAGGTGTGGGGTGTAGAAATCGTCCAGAGTTTCAGAGTTAGCAGCAAAGAATTGGAGGGAGAGTTAGCGACAAACACGGGTTGGGTCCTCCTTTCTCTGCGGCTTCCCTTGCTGCTGTTTTGTGAGTTCTATTTCCAAATGCTATGTTTCAGTTTCCTCACCATTTGGGTTTTTGTTGGTTTGTTTGTTGATTTTCAGACAAGGTCTTGCTGTGTAATTCAGGCTGGACTTGAACTCGCAGTGCTTCAGCCTCCCTAGTGCTGGGGTCACAGGAGCGCGTCACTCATTTGGTGTTTTGTTTATTTATTGAACCAGGGGCTCGCTATGCAGTTCAGGCTGGCCTTGAACTGATAGCGATCGTCTTGCTTTAGCCTCCAGGCGCTGGAATTACAGGCGCACACCATCTCGCCCGGCCCATTTGGTGTTTTTAGTACAGTTAATCAATAACCTTTCCTATGTGAAGTCGCCTTCTGCCTCAGGCTTCTAGACGTGTAGTGTTCATAGCTAAGTCCCTTTCTGATCCCTTCAGTAAGGGCTGATTGTGGCAAAAAGCAGCTGTGAAATGTTCAATTTTTGAGGAAGAAAGTAATAGGAAAGCATCACTATACAATGAATATGGTTACGAAGCAAAAACATTGGCACTCCGATAGCAGAGGATGGTTTCGATCCATCGACCTCTGGGTTATGGGCCCAGCACGCTTCCGCTGCGCCACTCTGCTACCTGCGACAAAAGGAGTTCAGGAGTTGTATAGAAAGTTCTTTTTGTGTTCATAGCACTGACTGCGTTCTCTAGCGCCCCCTAGTGCCTGATCAAATATTGTCATTAGAGTTAAACTTATTTTTATTGGCTAGCTCCTGACTCAGTAGGCATTTTTAATTGGTTCCTAAACCCAGTTTGCCAAAGTAAACCAATAGACACGGTGGGCGGAGCAAGGAGGGAACCAATCACGCCTGGTTTTGTTGGGACACGCTAAGGGAGACGTTCAGTTGCCTTCTTTTCTAAGGGAAGGGGCGGTTAGTGTGGCCTCCATTGTTCGGGATTAAGGGCGCCATGAGGTAAGGGGATTGATGTGCTCCAAAGGTTTCTCCGAAAACTGTGGGAAGGTGGGCCGAAAGGAGTCGGAGGATCAAAGGCGGTATATCGGGGGGCTGGCGAAAAACCCAGGAGTCTGCTAGGCTGTCGGCGCGGCGAGGGCGTGTCTTGGGCCGGGGGTCGAGCGCGGCCGGGCAGGATGTGGCCGGGAAGGTTTGCGCTGTGGTCCGGGGTAAGGGACGCTGACCTGGTTCCTCAAGCGTTCGTTACGGGTTCCTTGTCGTGGGCTCCCCATGTGAGTTCCGTTATTGCCTGATGGGAGCTTTGAGCCCAGAGCCAGGTGTTCTGGAGCCGGGCACCGTGTGGCTGCAGAGGGACGGGAGGCTCGCGTCAGTGACATCTGTGCTTTCCAGGGGCGACAGAGGCCGCGGTCGCGGGGGGCGCTTCGGCTCCCGAGGAGGACCCGGAGGAGGGTGAGTGTGGGTTTGGGCGCCGCGTGGGAGCGGGGCGCCTGAGTGAAGGCCCGGACGGCCTGGAAATGTATCCCCCGCTGTCCTGCTGAGGGCGTTGGGCCCACCTTGCAGGATGGCAGCCTCTCCGGTTGCCTCGCTCTGCAGACAGCTAGCCAGCCAGCCAGACAGCAACTAACGGGATCTGGACTGATGGCTGCCGGGCGAATAATCTGCACGGTTTCTTGTTGCAGGTTCAGGCCCTTTGTGCCTCACATCCCATTCGACTTCTATTTGGTGAGTACTTGGAGGTTAATAGCTTCGTGACCCCTGCTCACATACAGATGTAGAAATGGAGGCCGGGCTCTCCTTGTAGATTAAGTTGTTTGGTGGTCAGAGTAGGAAAGTTAGGATTTTTTAAAAATCTCATTTAATTATTTTTGGTACTGGAGATCGAATCAAAAGCTAGAAGCATGTATTGTATATATTAATGGGATTCGGTGCACTTTAATACATGCGTCCAGCCTGCACTGATTGAATCCACCATCCATCCTCTTCCCCCAGGAGTCTTAATTTTTAAGTCAACTGGGGTCACTTTACATACAAAAACAACATAAGCTGGTAGAGCAGATAATTCCTTGACTATGATTGTAATCTTTGTTCTGTAAATTGTATCTGGCTTTTTTAAAAATATAAAAGTAGTGGCAGTTAAATTATGGCCCTGCTACCTTGTATCTTTATTTCAACATTTTAAGAAATAAAGTGTTGTAGAATTTTTTTCTTGTAGTAACAGAAAAAGATCTCCCTTACAAATTATTTTTTTCTTTTTTTGGTTTTTTGAGACAGGGTCTCACTGTAGTTCAGCCTGGCCATGAACTCATTATGCAGCCCAGGCTGGCCTCCAACTCACAGTGATCCTCCTGGCTCAGCCGCCCAAGTGGTAGTACTACAAGTGTGCACTGCCACACCCTGCTCTTGTATATTATTTTTGATAAATGGTACATAGCTGTTTATTTCTGCTTTAGTGTGAAATGGCCTTTCCCCGGGTCAAGCCAGCACCTGATGAAACTTCCTTCAGTGAAGCCCTGCTGAAGAGGAATCAGGATCTAGCTCCCAATTCTGCTGAACAGGTACATTATTATTATTATTTCCTTTCTTCAGGGGATATCATTAAGGAGATTAGAAAAGAGAATATTTTCTTGCAGTGTGGGGGATCAAACAAGGCATTCATACTGAGCTACACCCCCAGCCCTTTTTGTTTTTTTCAGGCAGGGTCTCACTAAGATGCTCAGGCAGGCTCAAACTTGTGATCCTCCCGCTTCAGCCTTCATTTGATGGAGGCTAAGAGTATTGTGTGGGCAGGGAGTGTAGCTCAGTTACATAGCACTTGCTTAGCATGGGTATGGCCCTGGGTTTGATCCTCAGTACATTTTGGTTTTTCTGTGTGTGTTCGTATGTGTTTTGAGACAGAATCCTGCTATGTAGTCCAGGCTGGCCTTCAAGTCTGTATAGTCTAGGCTGGCATCAGCTCCAGAAATCTTCATGCCTCAGCCTCCTAAGGGCTGAGATTACAGCCATGTGCCACTATACCCAGGTTTTAATCAATGTTTTGACAGTCTAAACTCCACAGAAAATTTAATCTTTCTCTTCATTCCTTATTGTAGCTGGAGATAGGTGAATATATGAACGAATCACAGGTGCACTCATTGTTATTGGGAAATCTGTGGGATTAAAGAGTGCTCTTCTGATATATTCAAGGCCAGGAGAGTTGAAGTGTTTTCAAAGCCCTATGCCAGTACTGAGTTTGCGTATATGAAAGGTATTAGGGAAAAATAATCAGATTTTGAGAAGATGCTTGTAATTTTTGACCTTAGGGTATTTTTGTTTCACAATGTTTTCCAGGCTTCTATTCTCTCTCTGGTGACAAAAATAAACAATGTGATTGACAATTTGATTGTGGCTCCAGGGACATTTGAAGTGGTGAGTTTTTGATAACTTAGTTTTAAGGATGGACAGCCTGGGTAGTGTGGGAGTTTGTTTAGATGTTGTCTCAAATTTTCAGATGCTTCTTAACCCAAATCTAAACCTAAAATGGAAGAGTTTGGTGAAGTTAAACTCTGGAATTCCTTTGTAGTACTGATCTTGGGGGCAAGATTTGTATCATTGTCAGCTAGGCTGTGATGTGTCAGGCTTTTATGTAATTGTTTTTGGGATGATTTTACCACTGCTGTAACAGTTCTGAGAGGAAGTAGGGGTACCTTTTTCCTTCTAAAAATCTTTCTTTGAAATTGCTTCTCTACTAGCAAATTGAAGAAGTCCGACAGGTAGGATCATATAAAAAGGGAACGATGACTACAGGACACAATGTGGCTGACCTAGTGGTTATACTGAAGATTCTGCCAACATGTGAGTGTACCTCTTTTTTTCTTAGTTTTCAGGTGTGGGGATCTCACCCAGGCCTTTGCATGCCAGGCAAGTGCTGAGCTACATTGCCAGCCTGTCTCTCTGACCACAGAAATAGAATATAACAGTTGGGTTTGGGGCCTAGGAATTTTTAAAAGCCAATTTTTTTGTGTGTGAAAAATGATGTTTGGGAGGCAAATAGGAATTACAGGGGTAAGGGCAGTTCTGGGGATTAAACCCAGGATCTTCACACTGAGTTACGTTTCTACCCCTTACCTCCCAGGCTGCCCCGCTTTTCGGTTTGTTTTGAGATAGGGTCTTGCTATGGGCCCAAGCTGGGCTTGAGTTTACAGTTCTACCTTAGCCTCAAAGGGTACTGAATTGCAGGCATGTGCCACCATGCTGGCTGGACGTTTATTTGTTTATTTATTTTTGTTGATACTGGGAATCAAACTCTGGACCTTGAGCGTGCCAGGCAGGTGCTTATGCCACTGAGCTGTGTCCCCAGCCCCGAAGTTTATTTTTTAATGTGTGTTGGGATGATAAGGGACAAACTGTGTAGTGTATATCTGAAAAAATGTATGACCAGTACCATTGGACTGCATTTCTCAAATGAAGGGGACATTTGGTAGTGTCTGGAGACATTTCTGCTTGTTACAGCTGTGAAATACTATTGGCATTAAAAGGAGATGAGAAAGCCGGGCGTGGTGGTGCACGCCTTTAATCCCAGCACTTGGGAGGCTGAGGTAGGAGGAGTGTTGTGAGTTCGAGGCCGGCTTGCTCTACAACAAGAGCGCAAGGTGGGCCTGAACTACACAGTGCGACCTTGTCTCAAAAGACTAGGGCCGGGAGTTTCGCTCAGCGGCTTAAGTGCCTGCCTGGCAGGCGAGGTTGTGAGTTCGATCCCCAGTGCCACAAATAAATAAAAACAATAAAAGGGGATGAGACTCACTGGGCACAGTGACACACACCTATAATCATAGCTACTCAGGAGGCTAAGGCAGGAAGATCACAAGTTGGAGGCCAGTCTGGAAACCTAGTGAGACCCTGTCTTTAATTATACGTAAAGGGATGGAGATGTAGCTCAGTGCTCCTGAATTCAGTCCACGGTACTACAAAAAGTGGGGTGGGGATAGAGGCCAGGGATGTTGCTAAAATTCCTACAGTGTCCAGGATTGAGTCTTCTGTGAAGAATTAACCAGCCCAAGAGCCGGGCGTGGTGGCGCACGCCTTTAATCCCAGCACTCGGGAGGCTGAGGTAGGCGGAGCGTTGTGAGTTCGAGGCCGGCTTGGGCTACAACGCGGCGCGAGGCCGACCTGAGCTACATAGTGCAACCCTGCCTCAAAAAACCAGGGCTGGGAGTTTGGCTCAGTGGCTTAAGCGCCTGCCCTGGCAGGTGCAAGGCTGTGAGTTCAATCCCCGGTGCCGCAAAAAAAAAAAAAAAAAAAAGAATTAACCAGCCCAAAATGCTGTAAATGCCACTGATCAGCAAAACTCTGCTGTGGTTTGAACATGAGGGAGAGGTGAGAGTCTGCATAAACTGATTATAGCATTGTTATCTCCTTTTCTCTCAATCTAGTGGAAGCTGTTGCTGCCCTGGGGAACAAAGTCGTGGAAAGCCTAAGAGCACAGGATCCTTCTGAAGGTTTGCCTCTGTTGCTGAATATGTAGTTGGTTGCAATAGGAGCAAGGTCCTGTAGTTGTAAACATACTTTCAACAAAGTCAGGTCAGGCTCCATGTTAGTCACTGTACGTCTATGTTGTGAAAATTTTTAGTCCTCTGAGGCCTCAGTATTCAAAATCCTTTTGATTTCCCTTCTAAAAGTCTGCATTAAATACTCTAAATTTTTGTTCTGAACTCGTTTTTAAAAAATCCATTTATTCTCCTGACATTAATTAATTAATTCATTCACTTATTTATTGTACCGGGGATCGAACTCACAACCTCGCACCTGCCAGGCAGGTGCTTAGGCCACTGAGCTAAATCCCTGGCCCTGGTTTTTTGAGACAGGGTCTCACTCTACAGTTCAGGTTGGCCTTGAAGTCCCTTTGTAGCCGAGGCTGGTCTCGAACTCACAACGAACAATCCTCCTGCCTCAGCCTCCCAAGTGCTGGGATTACGGGTGTGTGCCACCAGACCATCATCCATTTAAATATCAGTTTTCTAATGAAAATATGAATTATATCTTTTGATTATTTTGTTCTTACAGTTTTGACCATGCTGACTAATGAAACTGGTTTTGAAATCAGTTCTTCTGATGCTACAGTGAAAATCCTCATTACAACAGTGCCACCTAATCTTCGAAAACTGGACCCAGAACTCCACTGTTAGTCTTATTTTTTTTTTTCCATTTCTGGGAAATATGGGGGAAATCCAAAACATGGTATTATTGTTGTTGAATTCAGTTAGCTTTTTGCTGTTCTATATGAAGCTTCCTGAAAATTGAAGGACTTGTTTTGAAGTTTGCTCTCTCCCTCTTTAAATTTACTAACTTCCTAGTGAAATTTTCAAAGACAGGATGACTAAGAAAACCATTGGGAGATTGGAAAAGACTATGAAAATATTTATGGGAAAGGGATAGATTCTTGTAAAAAAAATCATGGATCTTGCATGCTCCTAGATTTGGTTTGGAGAAGGAATACTACTGTTTGGCCAAGTCATTTGCTGATCTGAGGAACACAGTGTAGTTAAAAGAATTGCTAAATTAGCCTGTCCTCCTTCCAGGTTTTTACACCATGGCAATGGGATTGAATTGTATGCTTATTAATAATAGAAACTTTCAATTTTGCTCTGTTGGACTTGTCTTCTAGTGGATATCAAGGTGTTGCAGAGTGCCTTAGCAGCCATTCGACATGCCCGCTGGTTTGAGGAAAATGCTTCTCAGTCCACGTAAGTCTCTGATTGTACTACGATAACCTTTCTAGCTGTACTGAATAACAAGATACCCCCATACTTCTCTGACAGCTGTTTTTAAAAATATTTTTATTAGTACATGTTTGTCGTATATAATGATTACCTTCAGCATGGAGAGTTGTTACATGTACGTAACACATCTTACTTCTTATGTCCCCTTTCTGGTTATTCAATTTTAGTTTTGAGATGGGTCCCTATGTGGTTTAGGTTGGTCTTAACCTTGCGGTTGTCTTACTCCATGCTTCTGAGTGCTGGCTTTACAGATGTAGGCCACCATGTCCTGCTGATACTATGTTTTTGTTATTTTTTTGTTTTTTGTTTTGGTCTTTTGGAGACAGGGTCTCACTATGCAGTTTAAGCTGGACTTGAGCTCACTTTGTAGCCCAGGCTGGTCTCCAACTCACCACAATCCTCCTGCCTCAGCCTTCTGAGTGCTGGGGTTATAGGTGTGTGCCACCATGCCCAGCTTGATCTTTTTTTTTTTTTTTTTTTTTTTTTTGCAGCACTGGGGATTGAACTCACAACCTTGCACCTGCCAGACAGGCACTTAAGTCACTGAGCCAAACTCCCGGCCCTAGTTTTTTTGGTTTTTTTTGTTTTTTTTTTTGAGGCAGGGTCATGCTATGTAGCTCAGGTTGGCTTTGTGCTCGTGTTGTAGCCCAAGCTGGCCTCAAACTCACAACGCTCCTCCTACCTCAGCCTCCCGAGTGCTGGGATTAAAGGCGTACACCACCACACCTGGCTAGCTTGATCTTATTACTTTTTAATTCTTGGGTTTTTCTTACATTCAGAGTTAAGGTTCTCATCAGGCTGCTGAAGGACTTGAGGATTCGTTTTCCTGGCTTTGAGCCCCTCACACCCTGGATCCTTGACCTACTTGTAAGTAAAGAAGGGCAGTGCGGTTCCTGAGCGTCTCTGTTTAATAGTAGTTCATCTGATACCTGGTGAAGCTTAAAAGAAAGTTGGTGGACAAATAATCCAATAAGGAAAGATTCAGGACTTCTTCATTGGATTTTGGAGTAGTCCATTAAATCAACAGTGTGCCTCTGTTTTTTTTTGTTTTTTTTTTGTGGCACCAGGGATTGAACTCACAACCTCACGCCTGTCAGACAGGCACTTAAGTCACAGAGCCAAACTCCCAGCCCTGGTTTTTTGAGGCATGGTTGCACTGTGTAGCTCAGGCCAGCCTTGTGCTCGCGTTGTAGCCCAAGCAGGCCTTGAACTCACAACGCTCCTCCTACCTTAGCCTCCCGAGTGCTGGGATTAAAGGCGTGCGCCACCACGCCCGGCATGCCTCTTGTGTTTCCACTGCTGCTGTCATTTCATTATTGTGATAACTTGGTAAATGACTAGATAAACCTATCCCAGAATTTCTTTTGAAGGTGAAAATTTGGGCTAGACCTTAAGTAGTTTTTCTCACAATTTGTTTGGAGGTACACCTAACAGAGCAGTTCTTTTCCAGGGGCACTATGCTGTGATGAATAACCCTACCAGACAGCCTTTGGCCCTAAATGTGGCATACAGGTACTGCAAGCTTCTTTGTGTTTGGGGCTGGCTGTAAGCTCTTCTGTGCATTCTTAATACCTTCCTGTGTTTCAGGCGTTGCTTGCAGATTCTGGCTGCAGGTCTGTTCCTGCCAGGTTCGGTGGGTATCACTGACCCCTGTGAGAGTGGCAACTTCAGAGTACACACAGTCATGACCCTGGAGCAGCAGGTATGGGGCAAGCTATGAAATGGTCTGTTTTGTCCCTCTTTCAGATGATTCTAGTCAAAAGGCTCTAGTTCTCAAAGATTTTGGTCGTCAGGTTACACTGGTCCTCATTTTTGTTTTCTCAAGGATGTTAGTCAAATAAGGTACTTTCTCCTTGCTAATTTACCTTCACTTTGCTCTCCTTCAGGACATGGTGTGTTACACAGCTCAGACTCTGGTTCGAATACTCTCACATGGTGGCTTTAGGAAGATCCTTGGCCAGGAGGGTGATGCCAGCTGTGAGTGCCCATTGTGGGTTGGGTTGTTCATGGTACTCTGTTCTGCATGTCTTAATATTGCCGTGGTGAAAACCATGACTTGTTTTCTGGCTATTTGTCTGGAATAGGCTTTTTTTGGTCTTCTAGATCTTGCTTCTGAAATATCAACTTGGGATGGAGTGATAGTGACACCTTCAGAAAAGGCTTATGAGAAACCACCTGAGAAGAAGGAAGGGGAGGAAGAAGAGGAGAATACAGAAGAACCACCTCAGGGGGAGGAGGAAGAGAGCATGGAGACTCAGGAGTGACCTTCCCTTTATTCTCTTTCATCCCCAAGACTGGAGCCTAAGCTGGCTGCTACTGGGCTTTACATGGTGGCATCTGTCGGGTAGGGGAGACAGCAAAAAAGAATGAACTCCAGGAAGACATGTCATTCTACTGGGTTCTGATACTGGCTTAGTGGCCAAAAGGTTCCCATTTATGACTTATGCCATCTATCTGTAATGAAGCAGGATACCAACATTTCTTCCTAATACTGTAGAATCCCCAATACCTGACAACCCCTGTAACCAGTACTTTGTTGTTGAAATGTTGTGAACTGTTTTAAATGTCTGGAGAATTTTTTTCTAAGAAAAACGATTAAAGTACTTCCTAGTAGGGCTCTTGGTTTTGTTCTTCCTTGGTACCTCATAACTTTTTCATGCTTTCTATACTCTTACTAGTTGAAAATGGTACTTAAGACCTATAGACACTAAGATCACAGTATTTTTTTCTTCGTTGGTACTGGGAATCGATCTCAGGACCTTCTGCTTGCCAGGCAGATGCTGTGCCACTGAGCTATATCCCTAGCCCCATAAGGTCACAATTTGAAATTATTTCATATAACCAAAGTAAACTAGAACACTGTTTAAGCATTTATTGAGTTAAATGGTTCTAGCTTTACTGCTACTGTATTCAAGCCAGTGTAATCAACAAGAGGGTAGACAGAGCTGGTCCTCTGAATTCTCACTGAAAACAGGAACAAGCCACAAGGGACACACTGCCCAGTGCCCACGTCTTAAGAAACCAAACGTAATAAAGGGGACAATCCACTGATTAAGCCTGAAAATGCGAGCCTGGGATATATAGACTTTAGAAAAATGTAGAGGCCTCAGCTTATTCTTGGAAGCAGAGTTGTAGTATAAGTCCTTTGGGAGTCCAAAGTGTAGCTGTACATGTTTCTTAGGGCCTCTACATGAATGAGTGCTTCAAACTACAAGGATGCCTTTTTGGTGTTCCAAGGTCTACAGGGACTGCTTCCAGAATCTTCTTAAATCTGGAGACAAGGAAGCTGGGAATGCTACTTGTGCTGCTCAGGTCACATGCCCGTCTTCTGTGCAGTTATTTGCTTGGGGAGCCTGGGGGATAAACTCCAGAATCCAACATGGCCCTCCTGCGGGCTGTTTCCTTGGCAACGCTATGGTTTAGCCTCCGCAGCCGTTCCTACAAGACAGGAAGATTTAGGACCTGACCGCTGTGAAAGGCTTCAGGTGGCTTAGTCGAAGAAGGTACTAAGAAATATCTTAGGGTTAATGTATCTCAGCGTCTTCCAAAGTATAGGTGAGAATGTAAATGACAGCAACTGGATACTGAGAACTGAGTTTATTATGGCTGAGGTTAGAGGACAACTCCCTTGCGTTGAGGACCTGCAAAGAACCGCTGTTAAGAAATTCTTTTTTTTTTTTTTTGCGGCACCAGGGATCGAACTCACAACCTCGCGCCTCACAGGCGCTTAAGCCACTGAGCCAAACTCCTGGCCCTAGTTTTTTGAGGCAGGGTCGCACTATGTAGCTTAGGACCACCTTGCACCCAAGCCAGGCCTCAAACTCACATCGCTCCGCCTACCTCAGCCTCCCGAATGCTGGGATTAAAGTCGTGCGCCACCACGCCCAGCAAATTGTTTACCTGGGCATTCTGCAGAATGTTGTTGACCAACACAACTCGTCGTCTGGCATTAAGCAGCTTCTTAACATAGGGATCCAGATCCAGGGCCACTTTCTGATCCTCATTGATTCGGCACAGTTCTAGGGATGGAAGAACGGTGCAGCAAACAATGGTTCACCTTTGGTTCTTAGGGGAAGTAGGCTAGATTAATGGGGTGGAAAACAATCGCGTCCACGGAGTCTGTCCCTTCACTCTCTTTCACTCCTTTTTCTAAAACATCCCTGGAAGGAGTCTGTCGGCGGCCCCGATGTTCTGGCAGCAACTGACAAGTCCAGCCCAGAGATGAGCAAGACACAAAGGTCCTGAACAGGAGGTGAAGGTTTTCTGGTATAAGAGCTGCGCACTCACCTGTAGCGAGGTTGTCAATCTGTTCTCGGAGCTCTACCTGGCTCTCTCTGCAAAGAGGTGTAAGGCCTAAACGGTCAGTTAAAGGAAATCAGAGAACCACGTCTACAAGCGCTTAGTATTCCCAAGTTACCACCCTTCAACGCCCAGTCCGCAGCCTTCCGCCGGTCTCCGCCCCCTTAGATTAATTTCCTGCCGTCCTCAGCCCCGCCCTACCCAGCCAAGCTGAAGCCGCGCCCAAAGAGGGGACCCCCGCAGCCCGGCGCACCTGACGGCGTGGACATGGGAGTCCAGCTGCTGCACCGCCGGCCGTAGGAACTCAAGGAGCCCCTCCGCGAAAAGGTCACGGCCTGTGGGTCCCGCCACTGGCGTTCCTGCCCCAGATACGGCGGCGGAACCAACCATCGCCATCACGAACAGTCCACACGTCCGGAACCTGCCGCGAGGGCCGCCGGGAACTGGAACCCGCGGAAATCTGTCGCAAGGGGGCGCCGGAGAGATGCCGTGTGGCAGACGCTGGGAAAAGGAGTAGCGAGCCAGGGGGCGGGGCCAAAGGCAGGTGCATAGACTTCTGGGAGCTGTAGTTCTCGGACCTTGAAAGGGCGGGCTTTGAACGTCTCTAGACTTCCGCAGCCGGAGAGAGACCAGTTTTCACTGGACACTTTGTGAAGCGTTAACATTCCCAGTTGTCCTACCCATGTTAATTAATTAATTAATTAATTTCACATGTTAATTCATAGGAAAAGCAGATTCTGCTCATACTATAGTTGTGTATTTCTTTTTTTATGAGACAGGGTCTCGCCATGTAGTTCGGACTGGCCTCTGACTCACAGCGATCCTCCTGCCTGAGCTACCACACCTAGCCTTATAGATCCATGTTTCTAAAGAGTTTTAATTTATTTTAGTTTTTTTCCCACCTCATGATGTTTGAGCCTGATTTTAATCAAGTCATGGTCATTTAAGAATAACACAAATATGACACACCATAATAACTCATTTTATTTTATTTTATTTTATTTATTTTTTTTTTTTGAGACAAGGTCTCACTCTGTAGTTCAGGCTGGTCTTGAACTCATATGGCCCACGCTGGCCTCGAACTCATAGAGACCCTCCTGAGTGCTGGGATTATGGGTGTGTACTTCCATGCCCAGCAATAACTCGTTTTATTTTATTTTATTTTATTTTTTACGGCACCGGGGATTGAACTCACAGCCTCGCGCCTGCCAGGGAAGGCGCTTAAGCCACTGAGCCAAACTCCCAGCCCTGGTTTTTTTGAGGCAGGGTCGCACTATGTAGCTCAGGCCGGCCTTGCGCCGCATTGTAGCCCAAGCCGGCCTCGAACTCACAACGCTCCGCCTACCTCAGCCTCCCGAGTGCTGGGATTAAAGGCGTGCGCCACCACGCCCGGCCAATAACTCGTTTTAAATAAAAATGACAATTGTGATTTCCCTTCTCCAAATATATGTTGTCTCAGGTAGTCCATGTGAGCATCCTTGGTTGACAACCACAGAGTTCCACTCAAAGTGAGGAATGTGGATTGCAGGATAGCCCAAAATTTGTAAATGTTGTTTTTTCATAGCATATTTTTCTTTTAAGTGAGGAATATTTCTTTCTTTCTTTTTTTTTTTTTTTTTGTGGCACCGGGGTTTGGACTCACAGCCTCACGCCTACCAGGGCAGGTGCTTAAGCCACTGAGCCAAACTCCCAGCCCTGGTTTTTTGAGACAGGGTCGCACTATGTAGCTCAGGCCGGTCTTGCACTTGCATTGTAGCCCAAGGTGGCCTCGAACTCACAACGCTCCTCCTAACTCAGCCTCCCGAGTGCTGGGATTAAAGGCATGCGCCACCACACCCGGCTTAAGTGAGTGATATTTCTACAAAAAGCCTTTGAGTCCAGAAATTCAAATGTAATCGTATTCAACTCAGTGGAAGACTTGGTCCAATTACTTGGATGTTTGATTCCCAGTACATTCTTTCTGGTCTTCCCAAAGTTGTATTATGGCTTCCATAATTAAGAGGTTTTTTTGTTTTGTTTTGTTTTATCCAAGATACATTCAAAATCTATGTATGGTAATAAGGTGAAAGAACAGAGGCTTTTAAAAAATTGGCTCCTAGTACCTCTGCTAGAATTTTTAAATCTGTTCTTGTGCTCCATTCATGCTGCCAATATCTTTATTATACTGTTGTTGACAGAAGCAGTCATGAAACCATAGAATTTGAAACTCAGGGCATTCCAAGCAGACAGCTGTATTCAACTTCATAAGACAAAACTGGATCCTGCTACTCAGAGACGGAGTTAAAATTTCAAGTTGAGAATCTAACCTGATTCTCAATCTAAACCTGGATATTAAAAATTGTCTTAGCAGATCTTCTGGGAAGTACTCAGGTATGGCCAAAGAGAACCAACAAATACTAACATAATAATAAGATCCAGTGTATCTAAGTGAGAATGAAGGCATTGCATGCATGTTCCAAAAAACTCCTCCCTTTTTTTTGAGACAAGGTCTCACAATGCAGTTCAGGCTGGCCTTGAGCTCACTTCGTAACCCAGGCTAGTCTTGAATTTGCAACTATCCTCCTGCCTCAGCCTCCTGAGTGCTGGGATTATAGGCATGCACTACTACACCCAGCTAAAAATTTACCCTCTTTTTGAGGTGGGTTGTAGTTCAAGATGTTGAATAGAAGAATAATAGCAAGGAATGAAAAAAGATGGATCCTTTCAATCTGCCAAACGACCACAGCTGCTATCCTATCAAGTAACAAAATAGGGGCCGGGAGCCGGGAGGCGGGCATGGTGTTGCACGCCTTTAATCCCAGCACTCGGAGGCTGAGTAGGAGGAGCGTTGTGAGTTCGAGGCCGGTTTGGGCTACAACGTGAGCGCAAGACCGGCCTGAGCTACATAGTGCGACCCTGCCTCAAAAAAACTAGGGCTGGGAGTATGACTCAGTGGCTTAAGCGCCTATCTGGCAGGTGCAAGGCTGTGAGTTTGATCCCCAGTGCCGCAAAAAAAAGAAAAAAATAGGGGCCAGGACTTTAGCTCAGCTGCATAAGTGCCTGCCTGGCAAGCACGAGGTCATGAGTTTGATCCCTGATACCAAAAAAAAAAAAAAAAAAGTAGCAAAGTACTGAGGTAGTTAGTTCTAGAAATAAAAGCAATCCTTGCCGCATGTGTCGAGTTAACTTCATCTATCACATGCTGCAGAGCAGCAGTTGTTTCTTCCCGAACCTAATTCAGGAGACAAGTCTTTTAAAAATTTAAGTTTCTCCCATAAGGGATGCAAATTGCTGCTCTGCTGTAATCTCTGACAACCATAGTGATCTAATTTTTGAAGTAGTTTCAGTTGTTTCCCCATAAGTCTACCAAGTACATGGGATCATAGTGAATCCATCTTAAAACAGATGTAGTAAAATCATTCAGGCCACTGAGGTCACTCTAGGGTAAAAGTGCTTCAATGTGGGACATCACAGCTCCGTCCAGGGGAGCAGAAGGAAGCATGGAAAGGGCACAGGCCAGATGGCAATCTCACTCAGTCAGACACTAACTTTCAAGTAACTAAATAGGCTAGGTGTGGTGTTGCACACCTGTGATCCCAGCAGTTGGGACACTGAGGCAGGAGGATCGCTGCAAGTTTGAGGCCACCCTGAGCTACATAGTGAGTTCGAGGCCAGCCTGAACTACATAGCAAGACCCTGTCTCAAAAAACAACTACAAAAACAACAAATCAAGTAACTAAATAGTAATTTTATGAGTTTCATGAAAACCTCTTTACTTTGAAAATGTAGAAAAATTAATGCTTGAGGTATCCTTAGTAGCTCTATTGGTTTATAGTTTTCCAAATTTTTATATAGAACTGAAGCAGTTTTTTTTTTTAATCAACTCTGAGTTTCTGCTTTCCATTTCTTCCATTGCTCCCGTCACTACCAGGGCTTGCTAGCTGGTCAGCTCCTTCAAGATCAGTAATATAGTTGATTTAAATTGTTTCTTTTGGGGCCGGGGGTTTGGCTCAGTGCCTTAAGCGCCTGCCCTGGCAGGTGCGAGGTTGTGAGTTCAATCCCCGGTGCTGCAAAAAAAAAAAAAAAATAAATTGTTTCTTTTTACAAGGTCCCATCTCTGCTCCCAGTGCAATAAACGATTTTTACAAAGCTCTCAGGGTGATCAAACAAAGGAATCATCTCAGTGAGTCTCTTTAGTCACTGAAAGAAATTCAGAACTATAAAACTGTAGAAACTACTATATGAAAAAGTATGATACTGATGGAATCCAAATCAAGGTGTTTCACATTGCTTAAAAACATTTTTTCATTACACTAATGGTGGGTAATGACTACATTTGACATTTCCTAGAAACTGTACTATTTTCTTCAGTGTTGACCTGAGAAGAATCTATGGTGTCAAAAAGAAATTCTGTTTTCTTCACTAATTTTTCTTGAAAATGTTGTGATATTAAAGAGAATATGTTGATCATCAAGACAAAGCCCTTAAATCCTTGCCGGGTGTGGTGGTGCACACCTGTAATCCCAGCACTCAGGAGGCTGAGGCATGAGGAACATTGTGAGTTCAAGACCTTCCGGGCTACAAAGTGAGCCCAAGACCAGCCTGAAGTGAATAGTGAGACCCTGTCTCAAAAAGACCAAAAAAAAAAAAAAAAGAAAGAAAGAAAGAAAGAAAAAAGAAAAAAGACTTTTAATTCTGTAGAGATTCCAACTCCTTCCTGGGCAGTGTGTACCATGTTCACCAGGATATCATCATTGGTTTGATTTTACTTGTAGTTATGTTATACAGGGTAGGAAACTGGGGGTGGTCTTTGACATACAACATTTTTTTAAATGAGTTTGTCTTCTGCCTTTGAAGCTACCAAAGTATATTAAATGCATGTGCCACTTGCTTTTCTAAAAGTGTGGCTTTGTTTCTTTCAGTGAGATCAAATATTTCCTCTTCATCTGTACATTTATTCATCTGAATAATTAGCGGTTCACAACTGAAGGGTTGAAACTGAAACACTTTTCAGAAGAATGGACAAGTAGCTCTTAGATGAAATATATATACAGCCAATGAGTCTAGTATCCTTAGGTGAAGAAAGCCATTGGTAACTAGTAGTCAGCTGTAATGTGCTGGCATAAAAATAACTTCATGGCTTTGTTTCCTTTATGATGACTCTAAATCCATTCTATTATGCAGTTTTGGCAAGTTCTTCCAACCGTGTTGGCCATCTTCTCCACAGGATCCAGAAGTAGGTGGGTTTTGATGGCTCCAAAGTCAGGGCTATTCCTGGTGCCCAGCAAGGGACAAAACAGGCATGGCCATGTCACTCATGCCTCAGATCCCAGGGTTCTTAGCCTCTCCTTGAGAGAGATTACCGGGGAGGGGGGCAGGTATCTGTCCCCAAGCAGCAGAAACATGCAGGTCAAGGGTAGCTTACAGGGCAATGGCATGCACTACACCTCTTAGTGTTTCAAAACAGGGTCTTGCTATGCAGTTCATGATGGCGTTGAACTCACTATGTATAGTTCAGTCTGGCCTCAGCCTCCCAGGTGCTGGGATTACAGGAATGTACCACCATGCCCTGCTCTCATTAAATATGCGCAAAACTACATATGCCTTGCAAGCTTCTTGCTTCAGTTTCCCTGATTCTGGGATTACAGGCATGCAGCACTTCACTCTGTTGATCAAAACTATTAGAAAAGAGCCGGGCATGGCAGCACATGCCTTTAATCCCAGGACTCAGGAGGCTGAGGTAGGAGGAGCGTTGTGAGTTCGAGGCCGGCTTGGGCTACAACACAAGCACAAGGCCGGCCTGAGCTACACAGTGCGATCTTATCTCAAAAAACTAGGGCTGGGAGTTTGGCTCAGTGGCTTAAGTGCCTGCCTGCCAGGCATGAGGTTGTGAGTGTGATCCCCTGTGCCACAAAAAAACAAAACCAAACAAACAAAAAACTATTAAAAAGAAAAAAAACCCCTCCTATTCCCTTTTATTAGTGATTTTTCTGACCAAGATTTTAAGTGACAATCAGTGATGTGTGTAGGACTATAGACTGATAGAATTCTAAAGATTATCCTAAAAAATTTTCAAAATCACATTAACACTTAATGGACTGGCCATTTCTTGTCAAAAATTGGTTTGATAAACCCAGTCTTATTGCTAGCTGCCTTTAGCAAAAGTCTTTTCTTTAGACCATGACCTATACTTCTTAAAACAAATAAAAAGTAAAACCTCTTAAAACAACAACAACTACGTGTACCTCAAAAAGGAATGCATTCAAGAATGAAGTTGTGACTTGGGAGCCTGAGGTGGGAAGATTGCTGCAAGGTCAACCTGGGTTACACAGTGAGAACTTGTCTCAAAAACAAACAAACAAAAACAGATATTCTGGCCAGGCATAGTGGCTAGTGCACATCTGTAATCCTAGCACTCTGGGAAGCTGAGGCAGGAGAGTTGCAAATTTGAGCCCATCTTAGACAATTTAGCAAGTTCCTATCTCAAAATAAAAAGGGCTGCGTGATTCCTGGTTAAAAAAAAAAAAAAAAAGACAGGGTCTCATTATGTAGCTCTGACCCAACTTTTTTACTCCTTCAGTACTGAAGTTTGAACCCCAGCCCTTTGTTTGTACTGGGAATCGAACTCAGGACTTTGTGCTTGCCAGGCAGGTTCTTATGCCACTGAGCTATATCCCTGCCCCCCAACACTTTTAATACTTTTTTTTTTTTTTTTTTTTTGCGGCACCAGGGATTGAACTCACAACCTCGCACCTGCCAGGGCAGGTGCTTAAGCCGCTGAGCCAAACTCCCGGCCCTGGTTTTTTGAGGCAGGGTCGCACTATGTAGCTCAGGCCGGCCTTGTGCTCGCGTTGTAGCCCAAGCCGGCCTCGAACTCACAACGCTCCGCCTACCTCAGCCTCCCGAGTGCTGGGATTAAAGGCGTGCGCCACCATGCCCGGCCACCCCTTTTAATACTTAAAAAATTTTTATATTGCTAAGTTGCCCAGGCTGGGCTTGAGCTTGTTATCCTGCCCCAGCCTCCCAGAGTTCTGGGATTACAGGCATACACTACCATGCTGGGCTAGACGGACAACCGTATGATTTTTGCCTGTATGAGGTATTTGGGTTGGTTTAGATGAAATGCAGGACAGGGACTGGCATGTAGCTCAGTGGTAGAACACTTGCTGGCATGCATGAGATCTTGCATTGATCCCTAGCACCACAAAAGGAGAAAACAAAAAGTAGATCAGGGATTGGAGAGATGGTAGAATGGAAAGTCATTGTTTAATGGGTACAAAGTCCCAGTTTGGGAAGATGAAAAAATTGTGGTAATGGTCTCACACAATACAAGTGTACTTAATGCTTCTGAAATGTACACTTAAAAGTAGAGACGGAAATTTTGTTGTGTACTTAACTACCATAAAATAATCTAAGAACTATATGTGTTTTCATATTTCATTTTTTTCTTCTGTCATGAAAGGTTTCTTAGTCCTTTTTTTTTTCTGGTACTGGGGATCAAACTCACAACTGCACACTTGCCAGACAGGTATTTACGCCACTGAGCTAAATCCCTGGCCAGGTCTCTTAGTTTTGTTTTCATGGTTTCTCAATGAGTTTATATCTATCCGTTAAGCCCTTGTATGTTCCAACGGCTCGTACTTTGTTTGGTCACAGGATAGATATGTGTGCGTGTGCAGAAATGTTGCTGGAGGGCAGGTAAAGAGATCTGCACCAGAACATTCAATCTCAATATTCATCTTCAAGAAGAAAGAGAATAAGGCATTTGAATTACATGGAAATAACGGTCAGCAGGTATAAATCCGAGACCCCAATTACCATGACTTTTTAAAGTCTTCTGCACTTTTTGTTGTTTCCCTGTAGCTTTTTCTTGATGATGAAAGATAACATTCTCATGAGAGGCTGGGAGCTTATTCTGGAAGTAAGGAACAAGGAAAGGAAGTAGCTAAGGCAAATACAACCTGCTTCCCAGCCAGGTCTGGGGGAGAGGAAGCCCAGGGGAGAGAGAATAGTTGGCAGGAGGCTGAGGCAGGAGGATCGTTGTGAGTTCTAGGCCAGCCTGAACTGCATAGTGAGACCCTGTCTCAAAAGATAGGGCTGGGGATTTAGCTAAGTGGCATAAGTCCCTGCCTGGTAGGTGTGAGGTTGTGAGTTCGATCCCCAGGACAAAAAAAAAAAAAAAAAAAGAATAGTTGACAGTGTTGAAGATGGAAGGAAAAAAACCCAAGTTCCTGAGGCTGGGATTGGGAAGGGAGCTAGGGCTGGCCTGGGCTGGGCAAGGGCCTTGAGGTTGATGGTAATTTCTGGACAGGAATTAGGCAACAGTCCTTGCAGGTGTGTCATCAAAGCAGGGTTGCCAGGCTTAGAAATCAGATCAAACGAAATACCTGGGACATCAGTAAATTTGAATTTCAGACAAACAAATAACTTTAGTATTTTATCTGGTAATCCTACTTCAAAGGCTAGGTGTCTTAAGAAAATCACTGTGGTATGTTCTCCTTTTTACTCCTTATCATTTAGCTGTTATTTCTCATGAGGCTATTGCAACAGCTCTTAGCTGATCTTTGGGCCTCTAGTCTTTCCCTCTTTCAGGTCCAAGCGCATTCTGTACTAGTCAAGAGCTAGGGTGGTGGCACATGCCTAGAATCCCAGCAACCCAGGAAGTTGAGGCAGGAAGACAGCAAATTCAAGCCCAGCCTTGTCAATTTAGTGAGACTATCTCAAATTGAAAAATAAAAAGAGCTAGCGATGTAGCTCAGTGCTCTCTGGCTTTAACTCTTAGTACTGAAAAAATAAATTAAAAAAATGTCTAGATTACAGTATATAATATCTCATAGAAAATTAATACTGAAAGGTTTTTTTTCCTTGTCCCACAGTTCTTTTTATTGTTGCTCTGTCTCTCACAGGAGGATGGGAACTGGGAGGGTGAAGAATCTTTGATCCTCAATCAGTGCCCAGTCTTAGCACCTGGAAATGAGTTACAGTCAAGGCCAGCCTGGCGGGGACCCTCTGGGCTGATGCCCCCGGCTCCCCAACCTGCAAGTGGGGTACAATGGCTAGTCTGAACCCTCTCCTGTGCTGGGGTGCGGGCGACTGTGGTCTGGAAGCAGAGTCACAGAGCTGTGCTCAATGGACATGGAAATACAGGGACTCTCCTGACGTTGGGATGGAAGTGTGGGCCCTCAGAGTGCAGTGGCCCCCAGCAACAGCACCAGTGTCCAGGCCACCAGAGATAGCAACAAATGGATGGTGGTCCTGCTGTGGTTGATGCTCTAGTTGGCCTGCAGATCATGGGCAGTGTAGGGTGCGAGGCAGCTAGCGATGAAAGGGGTTTTAGAATCCCTGTTGTTGCTGGACGTGGTGGCACACGCCTTTAATCCCAGCACTCAGGAGGCTGAGGTAGGAGGAGCGTTGTGAGTCCGAGGCCAGCTTGGGCTACAACACAAGCGCAAGGCTGGCCTGAGCTACATAGTGCCACCTAGTCTCAAAAAACTAGGGCCGGGAGTTTGGCTCAGTGGCTTCAGTGCCTGCCAGGCAGGCCCGAGGTTGTGAGTTCGATCCCTGGTGCCGCAAAACGAACAAACAAACAAAAAAAACTAGAGCCGGGAATTTGGCTCAGGGGCTTAAGAGCCTGTCTGGCAGGTTCAAGGTTGTGAATTCAATCCCCAGTGCTGAAAAAACAAACAAACAAACAAACAAAAAAATCCCTGGTGTTAGTTCCCTGGACACTGGTGAAAGAGTCTGGGTAAGGTACTGCGGAAATTTTGAGGTTTGATAATAGGTTTAAGACCTGTTATCAATTATTCAATTATTTGTTTTCTAAATACTTCTTTTTTTTTTCAAGACAAGGTCTCACTATGCAGTTCAGGCTGGTCTCAAACTCTTGGCGATTCCCTTGCCTCAGCCTCCTAAGTGCTGGGATTACAGGTGGGTGTCACCATGCCTGGCTCTAAATACTTATTAAAGTCCAGGCATCATGTGTAAGGTATTTGGCACAAAGGCCCCTCCTTCCAGCTGGCATCTGTATCATACAGCAGTGATCCTCCCCAGACCTTGCTTTTAGCAGAGACTGGAGACATAGGTCATAAGAACGTACCCTGACCCAGACACCAAACACACCATGACCATGCTGCTTGTATCAGTTGGGATCAGGAGAGAAAGAGATGACACAGTAGTATTAACAGGAGAGTTTAACATAAAGGATGACAATATAACGGAGGATTGGAAAAACAAGCAAGCAAACAAACAGGATTGTAATGATGAGAGGCAGGGCAAGAGCAGGTGTTCGGAGCAGCTGTTGCAGGGATGTAGGGAAGAACTCTGCTCCATTCTGTGATGCAGATATTGTTGGAGGATATAGGTGTGGCCTACTGAAGGGCAGTTAAGTTGCTGTACTGCCATGCTGACGGAATGTGCAGAAAACTTGTCTTGCCAAACATGCAGCAATTCTCTCACGTTCCGGGGGAAGCTGTCTATGGGAGCCAGGCCACTGAGATATTCTGCTGTGGAATGGGCTGAGGGGAGGCTGCTGGCTCTTGGGTGCTGCTGGCTCCTCTGCTCCCAGGACCTGAGGCCTGGAGAAGCCAAGTTCTAAAGAATCCACCAGAACCAGAAATCAATGGCTCCTCCTGAAATGCTTCTCCAGTGTCTTCTACTGCCAGCTAAAATATAAAAATATTTAAAGGGTCCAGGACCATTTTCTAGAACACCCAAGAATTAATTCAGAGTTGCACGGCTTTCTGGTTGTCCAACGGCTGGAAAGTTTACTAGTCTGCTCTTGCAGGAAGTTCTAGATCTAAAGGATTATTTTATTCACATGGGTGCACGTCACAGGGAAATGTTGGTGTTCCCCCTCCCAGGCCTGATCCTTAACAAGTTTTGTTTTCCAAATTTCCCATTTTTAGTTCCAAGCAATCGTTTTTCTTAGGTACAGTTGTATCAAATGTTAAAAGGGGAGAGGGCACCTGAGGAATGGGGAAGGGAGGAGAGGAGAGGAAGGGAAAGAATTATCAGGAAGTTGTACCAGAAAATTCAGACCATGATCCTCCCATATCTCATGAACCACCTTCTGTATGGCCTCTGGATGGTGTGTCTTAGGTTTCAATTGCCCCACAGTGCTCTGGTTTAGGGAATTTGCAGCCTTATAAATGTTCATTTCTGAAATCTAGTTGTCAGCAGACTGATGCCGTGTGCACCTTGACTTACAGTCAGGACAGCTGGAGCTGAGGATAAGAACTGATTTCAAGTGTGGCACGTGGCTCAGCCCTGGCCAGCACTGACAGTGGTACCTGGTGCAGGTAGCTGCATGTCCACCCAGCTGGGATGTTGGTGATGATCTGGTGTGGTTAATCTGGCTGCCAACCATTCACAAAGGTGAGGCAGAGGATAAGTACTGCTTGCCAGTCATCACATTGCCAGCAGCCCCCGCTGGTCCAAGGTGGCAGAGGGGATGGAATTCAGGTGACTTTCACTTACACTCCAGGTGGGCCTCAGCTCTCTCTCAAAACCCTTTTCTCCCTGGCTTCAAGAATCCCTTGTTAATCTGAGATGAATACACACTTCTCAGATGAAGAAATACAAACAGCAAATGAGTGAAAAAATGTTCAACATCACTGGTTATTCAAGAGATGCAAATTAAAAACACTGAGATTCCATCTCACTCCAGAAACACTGGCTGTTATCAAGAAATCAACCAATAACAAATGCTGGAGTGGTTGTGGGGAAAAAGGGACTCTTCTCCACTATTGGTGGGAATGCAGACTGGTGGCAACCACTGTGGAAATCAGTGTGGAGGTTTCCAAAAAAAACTAGGACTAGAGGTTCCATTGGACCCAGCTATTCCCCTTCTGGATATCTTTCCAAAAGAATTAAAAACGTATCACAGTAATATATGTGCACTCCTGTTTATAGCAGCACGATTTGTCATAGCTAGATCTTGGAAACAACTTAAATGCCCACCAACTGAGGAATGGATAAAAAAGATGTAGTATGTTTATACAATGGAGTACTACTCAGCCATAAAGAAGGATAAACTGGAGTTTTATAGGCTTTTACAGGTAAATGGACCAACTTGAGACCATACTCATAAGTGAAATAAATAAGACACACATGTGTAAACATCATATTGCCTCACTAGTGTAAGAAGCTGAAAGAAGTCGGGCGTGGTGGTGCACGCCTTTAATCCCAGCACTCAGGAGGCTGAGGTAGGAGGAACGTTGTGCGTTCAAGGTCAGCTTGGGCTACAACGTGAGCACAAGTCCAGCCTGAGCTACATAGTACGACCCTACCTCAAAAACTAGGGCTGGGAGTTTGGCTCAGTGGCTTAAGCGCCTGCCTGGCAGGCATGAGGCTGTGAGTTCAATCCCCGGTGCCGCAAAAAAAAAAAAAAAAAAAAAAGTTGAAATAAACAACATATATGTGTTTATGTATATATATATATATATATATATATATATATATATATATAAAATAAGCGTGTTCTACTATCGATTTCTGAGTTCACTGAAGATTTGTGCTGATATTGTTTGATCAATTAAATACAGATGTCTTATGCTATGGGTGAATGATTTGGGGATGACGATGCACAATATATGTACTGTTGCCCCAACTGACGTGTTTTCAAATTTTTAGTTTTCTTTTTCTCCTTGAAATAAAATGAATTTGGAAAATAAAGACTCTCTTAAGATGCTCTATTCAAACCACCTCCAGTCTGAACATCTTCCTCATGTCTCTGTGAGGAAAAACGTTCTTAGTAATGTTAATTTCTGTACTTGTTTGACGGGCTACACGGGCCTATCTCACCACTCACACTGCCAACCCTCCTCACACTAGAGTTCCAAAAGCAGTTTTCTTGGGGTACTACAAGGATTTCTTTGCATAGGCCTTCCTAGTCTAGCTTTTAGGGGCTGTTCCCATTTTCTGGAAGCTCTGGCTTTGCCCTACCTCTGAGGCATTTTCCCAACTTCATTTCCCACACTTGGATGAGGCTTAGGCTGACATGCCCTCTCCTTGCTGGCTGCTGTCAGATGGGTCTGTCATAGGCCTATGGGGGAGATCTGCAGGAACACATGGCCAGCTCAGGAAGCAGTCACACGGTGACCTTTGCCAGGCCACTTGCACCCTGTACCCATGACAGGGGCTGGGTGGTAATCAGGGTTGGCAAAGTGCCTGTGTGTGAGGGGCCACAGAATGTTGCTTAGTAATGACTCTAACTGGGGAGACAGCCCATGTCAGACTTCTTTGGGCCTCTGTCATTTAAAGACAGAGGCAGGGATATTCTTGGTCCACTATAGACCAACCTGTTTGGGGAATCCTCCAGTTCCAGTGAAGAAATTGAAGATCAGTGGGGGTGTGATGGACACAATGCTGGTAAGGGTTAGGGTAGGCAGTCAGGAGCTTGTGGTGCTTGCTCCTGGAAGGCTGCCATCCCATACACCCAAGGAAGTTTCAGGTCATTACAAACGGATCACTTTGAGGGTGTCCCGATCTGGACTTAGCAGTGCCATGGAGGGACACCAGACTTTTCACTCAGTTGTCTTTCTCATCTACCTTTCATCATTTCCTTCTGTTCTAAGCCTTGCTTTCTCCCAGAAATTAGCCCTTGGATATGCTTTAGTTGAAATCCAAAGAGGATGGCTTTAGGTGTTTTTGGAGGAACCTCTTTCAGCTAAGACTTCAGCTTTTTCTGTCTCTGATCCCTCCCCTTGGATGTTTGTCCTGGGTTGACAATCATCTTATAGTAAATTAATATAAATAAATCAAGTGGTCTCCTGGGCTGCCTCTGGCCTGAGGGCCTGCCTGCCAAACATGAGGCCCACAGCTGGGGTTGGCTGCCACCATCTATGATTCCTTCCCTCAGGCCCCATGCCTCCTCTGCTTGCCCCATTTTGTGCTGGTCTGGTGCTTCGTTGCTGGGAGATGAGTATTAATTAGCATTGCCTAAGGAGGCCACAGAGAGCCTAGAGGGTGTAAGGAGTAGAAACTTGGACCTTATTTCTGGCAAGCCATCATCCCCCACTAGGATTGTGTGAACTGTTAAATACACTCTGCTGCTAAAATATTAGTCTCCCCACTGCCCAAAGCATGTCTACAATCTTTTCCAGCAAATAGGCTCCAGAACATTATGTCCCATCTTGGGAACCCATTACCCATTTCCCTGGCACAGTGTTTTTGGTCATGGTGCCTGTAAACCTATTCCCTCTGCTTGGAGTTTTCCTGTCTTCTAACTTTCCCTTGACTTTCAAGATCCAGTTCAATCTCTTCTGTGTTCCAAGTACCTTTCTATGAAATGGTGATGTCTTTGAGGGGAGGGATTATGGCAAGCCCTCAGCAGATGGCAGCTCAACTGGTGAAACGCTGACTCGAGTCCAATTTGCACTTTGTACAAACCTACCTGGGACATTTATCATCTACTGAGGATGCTAGAGGTGGGAACGGGTCATAGAAACCTTGAAAAACCTTAAGTAGTGGGTGGGGATAGGGAGCTCATAGCTGGCAGTTCAATTCCTTGTGCTTTTCTACTGGGATTTTTTAGGGGGTGATACTAGGGGTGGAGCCCAGGGCCATGCATGTGCCAGGCAAGTGCTCTACCAACTAAGTTACATCCCAGGCCTTGGGTGAGGATGAATTCTTTTATGATGTAGGATACAGAGGGGTAGGAAAAGGGGGCTCCCAATGCAGATCACCCCTAAGCTACAGTGGGTCACTTCCTCTGCTGAGACTTTCCTTTGAGCATAGGCTCCTCCAAGCATCCTGCTCTTACTGGAGGTGAGTACTTGTGTTTCAGCACTGACAAGATGGAGGAAGAGCACTGGGGGATTTAACTCTACTGAGCCACCGTCCAATATCTAGTCTTTGGTCAACAATATTTGTGAGGGAGGCCCAGAGTTTGGTCCTTAGTGATAGATTCTGCCAGCCTGGGACTTAGCTATCTCTAACATGACATCCACCCAACTTGGTACCAGGACCAGAGAAGCAACTTCTCTCTCCAAGAGTAACTTCTATGTTCTCCCTGTAGTTCCAGAAATAAACCTCCTGCTCCCTTTTTTGCACATGCGCCAAACCCTCTCCAATCCTAAGACTCTACAACCACCCAAATGCTCCACTCCCAGCCCCCATTAAATGTTTTGTTCTGTGTATGCAGATGCTCCTTCAAACTAGCTGTTAATGTCATTTTGCCTACCTCCAAACTCCTCCCTCAGCCAGACCTGAAAAAAGTACTTCGACTTCTTTGTTCTTGCCAGTCTCCTATGCCTACAATAAAGGCCTCTTTTTTTCTTTGTCTATCATGCCAAAATCTTATCACTTAGCACTATAATAACCAGCAAACAGATAAAGATTCAAGTTCAGGTTGTCAACAATCAAAATTTCCTCCTAGTTCCCAGTGCTGATCATCCCTCAAGTTTAGGGTGCCAAGTAAGCCAATGTAACTGACTAGGCTAGGGTGAACAGGTTCTTCCCCTTTTAAACACTACAAAGAAAAGCACTGCTACATCCATGGGCCACCTTAGTTTTTCACTGACCAGAAAGGGTCTATTATGGTGTAAGGGGAATCATCTTTCTGCCGGCTTTCATCAAAGGAGGGTAAAGTTGTCATCTTTTACCCCTAAACCACATTTCCCTCAGAATCTTAATTCAACCTTGAAGGACTGTGATTTATACAAGGGGTATATGAAGGCACCATTAAAGTGGCTCCAGCATTGCAAAGAACCCAACAAATAAAGAGAAAGTCCTGGATGGATTTGAGAGAACAATTTGTTGTAATGAGCCAGAAATACAAGATTCCACTGAAACTCCAACAACTGACAGATTATGGCTCAACTTAAACTTTTAAGAGAAAGAGGGTCAAATAAAGTCATTAAGTAGAAAAGACCAAACATACATGAGGATAATGAGATTTCAACATTGGGTAGCTCCTGGACCCTCCACCCTTCAGCAGTTACTCTGCCTGCTACCACTCTTCCATTCCTTTTTCCTTCTGCTGCATCTACCAAACCGACTGGCTTCTTCCTCTATGGTCTATGCAGAAGCCAAGGCAACCTCTTTGGACATGATACAAGGCCCAAGGGAAGCTTTAAAAATCTCAATTGGGGGTAGAAAGTACACATATTCAACTC
This sequence comes from Dasyprocta punctata, assembly GCA_004363535.1. NCBI lineage: Eukaryota > Metazoa > Chordata > Mammalia > Rodentia > Dasyproctidae > Dasyprocta > Dasyprocta punctata. The sequence goes on along the minus strand of RJWM01009824.1, from coordinate 18,707 downwards.
AGCACACTGGTTATCATCTATATGGCGTCAATGAACATGGTAGTCATTTTGAAGCAACTGAGGTGTTACCTGTAATGGGGCCCAGTGGCAAAAACAGTGTTCCTATATTACAAACACTGCTGAACACATTTGGACTCCACATCTTCCTAACACTAACAGCCAAGTAAACAGGATGTACAACAGAACCCCAACTCAGAAACCAAGGCATCCGGCAGGAACACTGGCTCTTTCTGGGACCTTTTGGTGTGGGCACAGAGGCAAACACAGGAAACATTAGATGTCAGAGTGAAGGGCAGGCGAGAGAAGGCAGAGGTAGGGTAACCCACAAAGCCAACACATTCGTGTTTAAAGAAGTCTGGGTGAAGGGAAAACAACAAAAAATACCCAATCAAATCAAAGGAAAAAGAGTTTTCATACAACACAGTATCAAAAGTAAAAGGAACACACTAAATGCACAAACTGGTGGCAGGTAACTCCACAACCTGTTATGACAGGTCCCTCTACTGTCAGTCAGGTTTCTTTTCAGCTGTCTTCCCAAGGTTATTTACAGATGTAGTAACTTTTAACAAGAGTCTCTCACAGAAGGGTAGGCAGGCAGGCTTCAATCATTGGTTTCAGGATCTGTCTGTGCCATGTAGGCATCCAACTCAGCATCCAGATGTCCTTTAGTTTTTGACATGTAGGCATCCAATTGGTTGTCCAGCTGCTCCTTGGTCAATACAGGTCGAGTAAGGGCACCTCTTCCTCGTCCACGTCCTCGTCCTCGTCCTCCAAAGCCCCCTCTTCCCCGACCTATCATACCCCGACCTGGCCCAAGGGGGAAAAAAAAACAGTTACAAGTAGGTTTAATGGGTGCTATAGGAAATGCCCCTTAGAATAGTGGGGCCTAGCTGAGAAAAGCTGAAGGGCAGGGCAAAGAGGAGAGATCTGGAAAAAACGAGAAACACACTGGGCAGAAAGCAACACATGGAAAGCACACATAATGAATCCCTCATTACATGCTCATTTCTAAATGCTATTCAAAATTTCTTATTTTATCAACACAGAAAATAATCAGCTAACAGATATAATTAAAAAAGTCTCTCCCTAAAGTTGAGACTTCCTATGAATTTGTAATTAAAATATATTGTAGGTAACCCATTTAGTAAGATAGGAAGGCAGTCAAAAGGGCACAGAGAATCAGGTGTGAAGGTAGTTTTCAAAGCAAGCTTTAGTGGAGACTCTGTTATCTTATCTCTCCTTAAATTTATTAAGTCTAGCAAGGTGACTCCACGCATCAGAAGACTGAGGAGTTATTCTGACACAGGAACAATGTAGGGAGATGGGGAAAAAGCACTGAGTCGTCCCAGCCACTTCTGAGTCTAGTCACCTTAGGACAACTGTGGTTATCTGAGAGGCAGTTTCAGTTCACTTTAACAAAATACATCCAGCCTTCTTAAAAGCTTTTAGTCTTTTCCACCCTTGTGATGTCTCTCAGAAACTGAGTCAAGATAATTTGGAAACAATCTATTTCACCCTGAAACTTAAACTAGCTTTTACTCCAACTCAACAAGCCAAGTAGTGCTTAATGGGAGAGAAGAAAGTCAGTCCTTGAGTTTTTTTTTTTTTTTTTAATTGTTGAGACAGAGTCTTGGTATGCAGTTCAGGCTGGCCTTGAACTCAAAGTGATCCTCCTGCCTCAGCCTCCCAAGCGCTGGGATTACAGGCATGTACCACCATGCCCAGCTAGTCCTTGGTTATAAAATGTTGTTTCCTAACAATACTTCTTGGCCAACTTCAGGGCTGTAAATTAAGAAGCCTCACCACACACTTTAAAAGGACTAGAGCAGATATATACAGGGGCTATAATTAGATTTGTTTCCCCTTCAACAGGTGGTGTTGGGAGTTTCTCACTAAAGTCTTAAAGCTCCCATGAAATTTGGCATTAAACAATCCAGCATTGAATTCTTTTCCAATTTGGATCATGATGTCAAAAGACAATTATCAAAGTGTCAAAGGTAAAGATTACTAACAAAAGCCAATTATTTAACTGACAATAACACTTACTTTCTACCTTGTTGAGAAATACCATCTCTGGTTCCCCATAGGCATACATTTTACGTTGGATTTACTTGGTTTCAGAACCGACACCCAATTTCAATTCTCACTCTTCCTGTGCCTGCCCTGGTGCTGGGGACTGACCCCAGGGCCTCCTGCATGCTGAGCTCTTGCTCTACTGCTGAACTTCACATTGTCCTCTCCGATTCTGCTTCATCTTTGTACATCTTTCTCTTTTCTATTCTTTTTTGTGGTGCTGGGGACTAAAGGGCCTCGAGATGCCAGGTAAGAACTCTATTCTTGAGATACATCCCCAGACTCTCTTCACTATTTTTACCTGATGCAAACGAGGATTTACTATGGGGTGGTTGTGTGGTGGTGGGGATGGGCAGAGATAGAAAAAGGCAAAATTCCTAACTCACCATTTTGTCATTTTAACAATTTAGGTTTGTAAGAACCTGGAAGACTGGATAAAAATACGGCTCTGTAACATGTACCTGACTGATTCTTAGAAAAATTATGTCTTTCCCACTACCAGCATGTGAAGTTAGAAAATAAGCCAGTTTCAAAAAACAAAACAAGACAAACAAACAAGCCTGCCTATGACTTAAAGCTGTGCAGAAAGGTGGCTCTGAGTTTTTAAGGGAGGGAAATAAGGGGGAGCTACTCTCTGAAGTTGGTAGCTGACTAACCTCTACCACCGATTCCGCCACGACCCATAGCTCCACGCCCTAGGCCCCCTCTCCCAGGACCTCCACGACCTCGAACACCACCTCTTCTTAAGCCCATTCGGGGAGCTACGGCTCGTCCACCTCGAAGCAGGTTTTGACCTTGGAGAGGAGGCATACAATGTATATGCAGGTAAATCCAAGAGAGACAAAAAGAGATTCTAACCAAAGGAAGGCAGTGAGGGTTAAATCAGAGTAATTCAATTAATTTTTAGGTTGGATGGGGCAAGCTGCACACTTGTGTGTGAACAGATTAAGCTGCTCTTCATTCAAATCAATTCAACAATTCTGACCACAAATTCATCTATGGAAGAAGCTCGGAGTTAAGTACATTCATTTAATAAATAACTACTGAATAATCACATGCCTGGTATTATGGTACATTTGAAATAAATGCTATGGCTCCTGCTCTCAATACATTCTTATAGGGGACAAAGAGCTACATAGGAAACAGTTTAACAGTGCCCAAAATATAAGATACAGCTGAGTGCCATTGCTCAACTTGTCCTTTTTTCCAAGTATTAATAGTGTTCACTAGCACCAGTTGTGATACATGCTAAGAGATCCATAAATTTCTTTTTGGTGCTGTGGATTGAATTCGGGGCTTTATGCACACTAACCACACATTTCTTAAACTTATTTCTAGACTTGAATGTGCTTTGATTCAAGCAGCAGCAGGGTGTTTTAAAATGGAATGGAGATGACATGAATTAATTAACTGTTGTTACCCAGGTCATAACCTCTCAACTATTGCACGTTATCAGAAACGGAATGATACTGGTAAAAGACATGCAGCACTACTAAAAATATGTGATTCCAAGTTATTAATTATATTAATATAAATTCAGAATTAAAGATGTTAAACGAATGTGTCCATAAGCAGCCCAGGAGAAAAGGGAAGGGGGGAGGGCCCAACGATTACCAGGGACATACAGCACTGACCTCGGAGCGACATCCCGCCCCTAAGCAGGGTTCTGGTGGCGCGTCCCCCACGCAGTCCTCCTCTGGGCAAGCCTCTCTGGACTATGGGCAGGCCTCGTCCTCCAATGGCTCCCCTGGCCAGGGCCCCTATGGGTCGGCCTAACCGTGCCTGGATGTTACTCTTACCCAGGCGCTGCTTTAAGCTCTTCTGGAAGAAAAGGTGTTGGAGGATTGAGATCAAAAAAACAATTCAGTGAGATTTGGCAATTTCAAGTGCGGAAAGAAAAAAGCAAGTGAGATCCCTGGTATGTAGGGAAATAAACCTGCTGTGGGTAAAATAAAGATCCCAAACCAGAAGCCTTTGTCTTTGACTTAAAAGAAGTATAATTCTGATCCAGAGAATAAACTTTATGCTTCAGTAAGGTCCCATGGACTTGACATAACCACAATTACCTCAATAATTTGGATATGGAAGTCATACAGAGCAAGGTGCAACTCAGGTTTTAGTACACACACTGTTTTTGAACCATAGGTTGACAAGGACATAACTGAATTCATACCTGCCCAAGGACTACCACTGTCTTCAAAGGCTTACTCAAACACCATAAGAAGTTCATCACACTGGGCAAAATTTAAAGTACAAGTTCATTTGAATTCTCGTGATTAACAAAAAAAAATTTTCAGTCAAAGAAGCCAGTGTCTCCATTTTTCCTTTGAGTATCTATCTCCAGATGGTCCATTTTTTACCTTAAGATGCAAATGAAAAAGTCAAACTTCCTTTCATTGCTTAAAAGTCTCTAATTCCACCATGTCTACTTTTGCAAACAGCTCCCTTAAACCAGTATAATGACCTTTAGTTAAAAATGAGCCTACAACTCAATCATACTTCCACAGCCAGTCAACCAGCCAAACTTGTTAGAATTAAAGACAGGACAGCTATAACCATAAGGGCCACATATGAGGACAAAGACATATTACTATACTAGATTTCTGATAATCTAGTCCTCAGAGAAATTCCTAACATCTAGGCAAATTTCTTCAAAGGCAAAGGGGATAGTATAGCATTGAACACAACCAAGGCCTTAGCAAACTTACTTTTACATAAAGCTATCAGTCAATATGAATGAATATAAAGTGTCCTCAGGCTCCACCCTCAAAAACATGCTGTGTGGCACTATCATTAGCTAACTCAAGACCACAAACTGCTACTTACTAATCAAAAAAGGAAAAATTCTGAACATTACGCATCTAACACAGGCAGGTGCAGTCAACCATAAAAACCTGCCCAGTTATTCTTCCAAATAGCACAACTACTTTTTTTCCTTCAAGGGCTGGGGATTTAGCTCAGTGGTGTAAGCACCTGCCTGGCAGGAGTGAGGTTCAGAGTTCGATTGCCAGTACCAAAACAAAAACAAAAACAAGAGAAGAAATCATTTTTTTCCCCTTCAGTGCCAGGACCAGAATCCATGTCCTTGTGCGTGCTAGGCAAAGTGCTTTCTCACTGAGCTACCAGTCCCCAGGATATAACTATGAGGCAGGACATTCTAGAAGTCCCTCATATTCAGTTATCTTGAGTATATTCATTTCCTTGAGCCCTACACTTTGGGGAAGAACTGTACAGTGCTAAGTTCTCCCAGCTCCACTCCCACTGCACCAATCCTACTTTCCAAATTGAGGATACTGAAGTATACAAACTATACCAATCAGTTTCCACTTTATTTTTTTATTTTATTTTATTTTTTTGCGGCACTGGGGGGTTGAACTCACAACCTTGTGCTTGCCAGGGCAGGCGCTTAAGCCGCTGAGCCAAACTCCCCAGCCCTGGTTTTTTGAGGCAGGGTCGCACTATGTAGCTCAGGCCGGCCTTGCGCTCGCGTTGTAGCCCAAGCCGGCCTCGAACTCACAACGCTCCACCTACCTCAGCCTCCCGAGTGCTGGGATTAAAGGCGTGCGCCACCACGCCCGGCTCAGTTTCCACTTTAAAGCTGTGCTGTATAGGTAGTCATCAGCAACACGTGGCTATTTATTTTTTTAATTTGGGGGGGGGTACTGGAAATTGAACTCAGAACTTGTGCTTGCCAGGTAGGCGTTTGTGCCACTGAGCTAAATCCCTGGCCCTATATGTGGCTATTTAAATCAAAAGTAAATTTAAAAGTCTTAAATACCAAGACCAACTGCACTGGCCACACTTAAAAGTTCTCAACAGCCACATGTGGCTAGTGGCTACTATGCTGGACAACATATATAAAACATTTTCATCACTGTAGAAACTGCAGCAAACCACTACCCTAGAGGCTACTTTCTACACAGCCTATACTTAAAGCTCCTTTGGAGTATGTCAAGATTTTAGCAATTTTGGTGTTTTTTATTTGCTGATTTCCTGAATCAGGGATGAATCTAATCACTCCAAGGCTTAAAGCAGCTGAAGCTAAAAGCCTTGTTTATTTTTGGTCAGTGAGCCCAGTGGTTCAGAGTGGGGGTGGGAGGGTGTTATATTTAACTGCTGCATTTATGCACAGCCATGCAGTGCTACCAGTTAAAAGTCCTTACAGTTGCATGGCACCGCCCTCCAGACGCCCAGCCACAGCTTGGACATATCCTTCCATAGGCATTGTCCGGACTTGCATATAAAGTCTATGAATGATAAAGAGCAGGTTTTATTTCAGGTCTGAAAAGAATGATTTCTTACTGGAAATTTGAAAGAGAACGCACTAACAATCACTCAGCATTCTTGCTCTATCATATTTCAAATACTATGGAACTTAGTGCCACTCTGTATATTTTAGCACCGTTCATGACTCCCTGATGCAGGGAAGAATAAAATTGTTTCTCTAGGTTATAAATCATTTAACAGAGAGTAAAGGATGCTTTCAAGGATTTATGTAAAACAGAAAGTGTTTCCTCCTTTTTTGAGTACTAGGGATGGAACCCAGGACCTTGTACATGCTAGGCAAATACTCCCTAGTCCAAAACAAATCCCCCTTGTAAAAACAACCTCCCCTAATCCATAAATCTACTTTAAGGGTAAAGGATGAAAAAACAAGTTAGTCCTCATTGATAATACAAGCAGGCCACAAAGATGGTAAAGTCCCTAAGAGAAAGATAATAAAAAATTACTTATATGTACCTGCCAAAATTGTAATTCGCTGAACAACTCTTTCAGAGAAATTTCAGCTTTTGCCCTGAGCCGCCTTGTAATCATCCATCTCATCCTGACAGCCTCAGTGGACTGACACAGCTCACAGCTGCTTCAGAGCAGTAAGACTCGTTCTCTCACCTGCTTGAGTTTTAATGCTGCCTGGACAGAGGGTCTATTCTCCATCTGCTGGGCCAGTCTTCTGTTTCTGGCACTGGCTAGCTGCTGTTGTTGCTGCATCGAAGCCCGAATATTCACTGGCATCGGTTGTTTGTTCTTCAGCATGTTAGTAAAGCTTCAAGGTCGAACAAAATGGATGTTTAAACAAAAGCTTTATTACAAAACATTTATGGGCATTTTCATGGCTTGCTAGACCAGGAGCTTCAGATCCCATGAACTTTAAGTAAAGTGGTACATTAAGATCATGGCTGACGTGGGTTAGACTCCTCTTTTTCCATAAACTTGCAAGAGTCAGAAATTTAGAAATGCAGCTAAGGGCAGCACATTCAATCAAAAGTGATAACAAGGGCTCCGATAACAGCTCTCAGACAGGTGGAAAGTATGAAAAACACGCAATAAGCAGATATGATGACAAGAAACAGAAGATGCAGTTTCAAAGACAAACGAAGGAAGCCAAAACCTTGGGGGACTCAAGGGTTCATTCTGAGGGCAAATATGAGGAAGGTCTAGAGCATCGGCAAAGCCTGTGGAAATAATACACCCACATAAATTACAGGAGTGCATCAGGTTTAAAAATATGTCAATAATGTGTATATAACATACAGTATCCAAAGAGATAAGGAGAGAAGTATATATACTTCAGAAGCAGCAAAAATAGACATTGTACCTCTTAAAGTACTAACTACAACTTGGTAAAATCATTGGCCAAAGGCACTGAATGAACAAAGCACTTAAAGTTAGAAACTATTTTCAAATACCTTAATTTTTTTGAAGTTCCAAATAATCATTTTTTTCTGACTCCATGTGAGTAATTCTGAGTTACATTAGTTCAGTATTTAAGAGACTTACGAAGATGTTCCTCTACTATTCCCGTCACATTTAAGTTTAGTGGAGTGAAACAGAAGAACATTTAACTGTTAAAAAGAATACAAAACAAAAACAAACTAAAAAGCAGAATTGGAAAGAAAGTGAAATGGAGCTAAGCAAGTGCCTCTTACAAGGCCCAGGAATGACATTCAAGGGCCTTCGGACATATTCATGGCTTGCTACCTGCCTCTTACAGGCCAGACACAACACTGCTGGCCTTGGACTGGGCAGCAAGCCTACTGCAGCTGGAGTATACCACACTACCATGCTGCACCACCCCTGTATCAATGTAAAAAAACTGAAGAAAGGGAGGGTGTGAGGAGTCCTTTTAAAATACATCCCACCAGACAAACACTTCAGACAGCTTAACATAAAAATCTACTGATATTTTGAAACAACTGCCCAATTTGTTTTGTGTACCACATGAGATGCAACTAATAACAGAGGTCTGTAGCCTTCTGTTGCTATTTAGTTTACAACTGGTTTTTGTGCATTGGACCCCAGGGCCAATTTAAGTAATGTTTTCTTAGGAAGGAGCTGAAGTTGCTGTTGGCTGCCTCACCGCTCATTTAGAGACATCTTGGTGGTGCTTTTTAGCACAACTTTCGGCGCTGACTGGGCAGCCATCTTCAAATCCCGAGGATCTACAAAGGACAGTAAGTAGAATAAGCAAATCAGAATAATGGCCACCTCATTTCCACACAGGGCAAGGCCGAAATGAGCAATGAATAAAAAAGTCTGTATCACTTTTGAAGATTGTACCAAAATTCATTTTAAGTGTTTAAAAAAATTTTTGGGGGGAGGGAGTCTTTCTTGAGACAGGGTTTTGCTATGCAGATCAGGCTGGCCTCCAACTCACAGCAATCCTCCTGCCTCAGCCTCTCCAGTGTTGGGAATACAGGCGTGGGAAAACACACCCGGCTCAAGTGTTTTAATTTTATACGACAGTTACTTCTAATTATTGAAACTGCAAAACAGAAAACTTGTCATCTCCAAAAGGGCAGAAATGGGTACAGTTAAAGTGTTAAGAGCCTGGCTTTTAATCTGGAACTGTCCTTTTCAACCTTGGCTGAATATGACTTATCTAGAGAATGTTAACAGATGGCTGGGTGCAGACCAATCAAACTGCAATCTTTGGAGTTGGAGGCTGGGGGTCAGCAATGGGAGGGAAAACAAAAACCTTCCTAGGTGCTTCTCATAAGTCGTTAAATTTGAAAGGCTAGATCTAGAATATACAGACATGCCTAGTTCTACTAAAACTGGGTTTCATTTCCAAAATCAAGTAGGGAGCTTTGGCCAACAACTATGGATTTAGGGGAGAGTAGCTTAGTACTTTCCTAAATGGGCATTCAGCTGGCAGTTAGCTCCTGGACAACCCTCTTCAAAATTTAACCCTAACGGTGCTGAGAAGTCCTGTAGTCTTTAATTTCGCTATCATTAAAAAAAAAAAAGGTACCGGAATTGAACCCAAATTCACCCCCAGCCCTTTTAAAATGCTGAGACAAAATCTTGTTAAGTGGTTGAATTGTCCAGGATGACTCCGACTGCCATCCTCCTACCTTGGCCTCTTGAGGGCTGGGATCACAGGCGTGTGCCACCACGCCAGGCCTCCCAAACCACTATTAAAAAGTAGTGACTCTCTAGCTTCAGCCTTCCGTGCGCTTGGCCCACAGACGCGCGTTCCCAGACCGCGGAGCCTCCCCTCAGTCCGGCGAGACCCCAGCACCCTGGCGCTCCCGCCACGGAGCAATTCAGCCCCTCCCCACGTTGCCGGGCCCCGCCCCCTACTGGGCCCCGCGACACCTCCGCACCCGCGACACCTCCGCACCCGCGCCCGTACTCCCCACCACAGGAACGCACCGAAGGAAACGGACGCCAGTGCTCCTCCCGGGGCTGCCACCACGGCTGCGGCAGGCGGGCCGGGGACCGGCCGAACCCAAGTGAACGATGAGTGGCTCGGGCTAAGTGGGCGGCTGGTTCGATGCGTAAGTGATAGATAGCGAGGTTCACTCTTTGGGGGTTGACGACCTACTCTTTAGCCGATCCGCCTGCTCACCCGGCCTGCCCTGTCCTGCCTTTCGTCTCTAACACCACAGTTCCGAAGCGAACTCCCGCTCGATGTCCAAAACAAAATGGCTACCACGCCCAATGCGGAATGGGACCGGCTAAAATGGCGTCGATACACGTACGTCAGACGTCAGATGCGCGCGCAACTAGGGGCGCGAGACGATGTGTGTACGCCTGCGCAGGAATCCGACAGGGAGCCCTAAGGACTTCCTCGCCGCGCTCCGCCCTTCCTCGCCGCGCTCCGCCCTTCCTCGCCGCGCTCCGCCTTTAGGGGCGTGGCCAGTGGCTTCACAGGTGAGGCGCTGCGGGATTTTGTTTTCCAGGCCCGTATGTGGTGCAGTCTGCTGGAATTGCTCATGATTTAGGCTGCAGAGAGCGGCTTTGTCAAGATAAAAAGAGTGTTCCTATTCCCTTGGGCCCCATGAAAAAACCTTTATGTAGGCCTTGCCTCGGTCTCTTCCTGAATACCGAAACTGAGTGATTCCTCTGGCTCCCTCGTCCCCCCCACCCCCGGTTGCGTTGTTCACTGTCGTGAGTGGGTGAATGGAGGCACGTGCGGTATCGCAGTTGGCGGGTCCCGCACCAGCCACTGCCGCCTCCCGCGTTTTCCCCTTGTCTCTCCCACACCTTGGCCTGGGTACGCTTGATCCTTCTTTTTTTTTTTTTTTTTTTTTTTTTTTTTTTTTTTTTTTTGCGGCACCGGGGATTGAACTCACAGCCTTGAGCCTGCCAGCCCTTGGCCTGCCTGTTCCCTTCTGCGTCTTCCCTCCCACCTGGCATCCATGGGGGGGGCAGAGCCCGAGAGAGGTGCTTCGTGAACGCTGCGTACCCAGTGAGGTGCTCAGATGTCTGCCGGGTGGATGAATGAGCACGCTGTCAACTCGTGCTCCAGATGCGATCAGGACCCTATCATTTCCTTCCTGGGGTGTGTGTGTGTGTGTGTGTGTGTGTGTGTGTGTCTGTCTGTCTGTCTGTCTGTCTCTGTTGGGGGGTGGTCCTATAATAGTCCTTGTCTTTACCCAGGTGAGGGCAAGTGTTGTGTTTATTTCGCACACTGCTGTATTCCCACTTGCTACACAATGTCTAGCACGTGTAGGACTTCAGTAAATACTGGTCTAGGGTTGAAAGCAGTCTTTCTTCTGGTATTATAGTTGTGACGCTGACGTCTCTTTCATTTCCAGCTGGAACCTTGGGACCTACATTTCCGGGCTTTGAGCATTCTCCCAAGTAGGAGGATGCAATGCACGTGAACTCTCTCCAAAATTAGAAGAGTTGGGAGCCCCCAGCCTCCACTCCTCCACCCACTCCAGATCTAGGAGGAGACAAACACTCGTGGCTGGCGAGAGGGGCCTTTAATGAAGATGAATTGCAGCGCTGGCCTGCTACTCCTGCTCCTTGGTGTGTGTAGAGGGGGCAGGCAAAGGTGGGAGTGTGGGGAGTCATAGCTGGGGTGAGGTGAAGCAGGTTGGAGGGGAAGGCGCTGCCCTGGGGCTGTCTGTTCAACTGTTCTCCCAGAAGAAATTGTTACAGGCCACGGTGAGAGCAGCTACCAGCACGACGTACTCCTGGAAGTCGACCTCTCCATCTCCATTCTCGTCTAGCTCCTTCATCACCTTGTCCACTGCATCTGCATCCTTCTGAGCCTGAGAGGGAGATGGAGGGGAAGGTGTAAGGGGAGGTGCTGTGACTAGGCCAGCAGGAGCAGGTGGTCGAGGACAGTGAGGCAGAGGTGAGTATGAAAGGGAATGGGTGTCCACACCACTGAGCCTTTTCCAAACACTCTGGGCTTTTCTTGTCTACAGAACAGACTCCCTAACCTGTTAATAATAGCATCAGTCACCGTATCAGTGGTGGTGAACCTATGGCACATGTGCTGCAGCAGGCTGTATCACTGAAAGCTCTAAAAGGCATGCCATCACTGCCTTAGATTGATTGTCTGCAATGTGACAGGTACTATACTAGCAGCCTTATGGCTGCTGTCTTGTTTTTATTCTGCAGTACTAGGGATTGAACCTAGGGGCTTCACACTGAGCTACATCCCCAGCCTATTTTGTTTTGTTTTGTTTTGAGACAGGGTCTTACTTAGTAGTTCAGGCTGGCCTTCAATGCATGGCAGTCCTCCTGCCTCAGCCTCCTGAGTGCTGAAATTACAGGTGTGTACCATCACACCTGAGTAGTTTCTTGTTGTTGTTGTTGTTGTTTTTTGAGATAGGATTTCACTATACAGTTCAGGCTGACATTGAACTCACTATGTAGCCTAGGCTAGCCTCAAACTTGGGGTGATCCTCTTGCCTCAGCTTCCAGGGTGCTGGGATTACAGGTGTGTACTGCCAAGCCTGGCTACTAATTTAATTCTGTTATGAAGTTGGCTGGGTGAGTGCAGTGGTGCACACCTGTAATCCCAGCCACTTCAGAGTGAGCCATGAGGATTGCAAGTTTGAGGCCAACTTGAGTAACTTAGTGAAACACTTATCTCAAAATAAAAGGGGTGGGGAGCCAGCCATGATGGTGGATGTCTGTAATCCCAGCATTTGAGAGGCTGAGGCAGGGGGATCCTCTCATTCGAGGCTAGCCTGAACTACATAGTGAGTTCAAGACCAGCCGGAACTACGTAGTGAGACCCCCAAAAGGAAAATGAAGAAGTGTCAGGGTATAGCTCAGTGGTAGAGCACTTGGATAGTGTAAGTGAAGCCCTGGGTTCAATACCCAGCACCAAAGTGGGAAAAAGTATGAGGTTTTCATTATTTCTGTTCTGGAGAACAGTCAAATTGATGGTTCATGGTTAAACACATGTGCCCCAGGTCATACTGATGGAAAGTAGCAGGGGCAGAATTTGAACACAGTGCAGTAGAACTGCAAAGGTGAGCCGGGTGTGGTGGTGCACGCCTTTAATCCCAGCACTCGGGAGGCTGAGGTAGGAGGAGCGTTGTGAGTTCAAGGCTGGCTTGGGCTGCAATGCGAGCGTAAGGCCGGCCTGAGCTACATAGTGTGACCCTGCCTCAAAAAACTAGGGCACCGCAAAAACAAACAAACAAACAAACTGCAAAGGTGGACTTTCTGCTGCGTCCCAAGGCTTCTCTTTTATGTGGCTCCTCTTAGCATTTGCAGTCTGTTTCTCTACATCCTCCCATCAAATGAAACTACTGGGCATGCTCCAAATTCTTCTTCATTTTCACAGATGCCTCCTAAAATGTCCTTAGTGACCCCACTGTCTTCCAGTGGGATCATGCGGCTCCAGTGGTGCCTTTTCAGAGAGATCAGCTCACTTCCATCATGTCACTAGTTCCCTGGCCTTTCTGGCACCTCTGCGAAGGCTCTGTGTACTTCCTAGAGTCATGATTTACTTCCAAGTGCCAATCTTTCCCTTCTCTACTGAGAACCTTGTTACTGAGGAGTCTGCTCAGGGTCTACTGTTTACTAGGTGATCAGTAAATGAGTGCATCTTGACCTGACCTGGAGAGGGGAGAGGAGCCTGGGAGAAGAGGGTGATGATTGGGCTGAGCTGGGGGTATGGTGGGGAGGTGGCAGGGAGATGCCTACCCCATCCTCCCACCCCTCACCCACACCACCCTGTACCCCCATTCCATGCTCACGTCCAGGAATCCGGAGAGCTCAGTTTGCAGCAGCTCTTTCAGCTCCTTCTTGCTCAGCTTGTACTTGTCCCCCTCCTTGCCCGAGTGGGCATGGAACACGTTGATGAGGGTCTCCATCGCAGTCTCCAGCTCAGAGCCCATTATGGCAGCACACCTACCTACCCCACGACAGAAGTGAGCTGGGGACCAGGTGAGGGGATCCCTCAGGCTTGGCACTGGTTCCACAGTGTAAATAGGTACAAGGTGGGAGCCCCACTGTAGTTTGTTCTTCACTGAGATTTTACAGTGTGGGAAACTGACACACCTCCAGCAGGCATGGACTCCGTGTCCTCCACCTATGCCCAGCCACTGGAAGTCAGGGTTGGGCATGGAGAGCGAGCACCCGGAGCAGGGCTGGCTCCAGAGGCCTGCAGCGCAGGTCTACAGTGTCTCCCCTGGCAGAGACGAGGAGGGTGGGGCTGGCAGGGTGGTCACAGGACTAGGATGGCTTCTTCTGGCTCTATTTTTACCCGAGACCTTGCAGGCCTAGCACTGTCAAGCTATTCTGTTGGGCATAGTGGGCGAGGTCTCTACAGACTCGACTCTGCTGCCCACCCCAGCACTGGATTAGTGAGGGGCCCTTGGGGAGCCTGATAGAGGGATGGCAGCCTGAGAGAGGGGCTGTGACTTCTGGGGAGGGGAGCCCCACTGCCACAGAGCTTCTTGTCAGCAACCTGAGGCCCTCATTTGGTCATTTAAGTCCCTTCTGTCTTTAGGATGTCACTGTGACTTGGTGGGGTGTGCCTCTCATTGCCTTCAGTTTGTTTCCTCTTCTCAGCAAAATTATCCCCTCCATCAGGTGGATGGGAGGAAGGAAGAGAGGAATGACTGTGCCCTGCCCCTGGAGACAGAGCTCCCAGGGAGGGGAGAGGAAGCCTGAAGGCCTGGGGTGCGGCTGCCCACTTCGCTGACGGGGTACAGTGGGAGCAGGGGGTGGGGCTAGTATGCGCTGGGGTAGTTGAGGGACTGAGTTCCTGAGGTCCTTTGAGTTCAGGGGGCTGGGAATGAGTGGGAGCATGGATGGAGAGGAGGAACCTGCCAAGCCTTCCCAGCCCCAGTGGGGAGCTCAGGTAGCTCAGATCAGGTGGCCCCCATCCTTCTCTAGGCCTGGGGGACTGGACAATGAGCCCCAACGATCGGATGACATCCCAGCTCTTCAATGGGGCCCTTGTGAGTGTCACCTGAACTCCGGACATGAGAAGCCATTGTCAAAGAGTCATGGGGGAGATGAAACCCAAGCCGGGGCTGATAGAGGGGATAAGGCTGTGCTCCAGGGAGGGATGCTGGTGGCTCAGTTACCAGACCCAGAGGGAGGGGCACCCGGAGTTCCCTCAGAGCCCTCCAGCTTGGGATTTTATATGGGGGGGCAGTTCTGGGAGGACCTGGGCAGTGGGAAACAGAGGAAAGAATTTGGGGCAAGGGGAGTAGGCAAGGGGTCTTGGAAGTCCCATGAGGTAGAGCTGGGAGAGGTGCAGACCCCTGGGGCCTCTCTTCCTGACATCGAATGGCTCATGCTCTACTACCCCCCGCCCCAGGCTTCCTGGAAACCTGGCTTTTGGCAAGGATGGGTGTGCAGCAGAGACTGAGGCTGGCAGGGGGCAGGAACAGCTGTTCTGCTCTCTTATTCTTAACCCACTGGAAGCAAGGCCAGCGCTTAGGCCCCTCCTCAAGCCTGGGAGGCTGAGGGGGCCTTGGCAGGGGACTTGGTGCGTGAGGGGAGGGCCTAGTGTCCTAGGAGCTGGGTGCCAACTTCCCCATGGACCTCCCTCTGACCTTCACTCGGCTCCCCTCGCCACCTCCCAAACTGTCTTCAAAGTGCTGCTGCTGCTCCCAGACCCTCAGGGTATCCCAGTGCCTGGGCTTCTGGGGGTCCTCAACTGACCAGATTGGGGCCCCAGCTCAGGTGGGGCTGCGTAATACTTACAGTTGGTCTGGACCTGATGTGGGAGCAGGTTCTGGGTGGACGGCGGAGACAGCAAGTGTGGCTCTTGGAGCTGTGTGAGACCTGTCTTTAGGGGCCCTTCCCCTCCCAACCCCCCAGCTCCACCCCTTCCTTCACAGACAGACACCCAGCGAGGCCAGGGGCCAGGAGTGGACAGAGGCGCCCTCTGTCTCCTGGGCTAGAACAGGCTGCCCAGTGTCTCTTCCCGCCCCACTGGGCACCGCAGACAGGAGGGAGGAGGCAGAAGGGAGATCCTGGGAGGGACAGAGACGTCTCACCCTGCTGGGCTCTGCGGAGCTCTGGAGCCAGCTCTGCTGTCTGAGCAGGCGTAAGGAAGAATTCGCGGAGGAGACAGCCTGCTCTTTACCTGGGGGGTCTTCCTGAGGGGTATCTGTCAGATTTCCCTGAGGGGTGTCATTCTGGGGGCTTTTCTGTGGTGGCTTCAGCCTGGATCCCTCTGTTTGTGGGGGTCCAGCCATGCACCTAGGGTCCCCAGTGGGGGTCTTGGTCTGCAGGGTCCACTGAAGTGTCTGTGATTTTCAGATTAAGCTTTCAGGTGCTTTTCTTTTTTAAAATTGAACCCAGGGTCTTAGCACTGAGCAACATCCCATGTTCTTTTTTAATTTTTATTTTAGTTTATTTTTTTGTGACCAGCGTCTCATTAAGTTACATAAATTTCCCAGACTGGGCTTGAATTTGGAATTTTTTTTGCCTTAGCCATCCAGAGAGCTGTAATTGTAGGCATGTGACACCTCTGCTGGCTACATTCAGTTGCCTTATTATTCTTATTCTTATTCTTATTATTTTATTTATTTTTGGTACCGGGAATCAAACTCACTACCTTGCGCTTGCCAGGCAGGAGCTGTGCTGCTGAGCTATATCCCCAGCAAGTTGCCTTTTTAAAGTTAGCGGTTGTGCCTGGCTCAGTGGCCCATGCCTGTCATCCCAGCACTGGGGAGGCTGAGGCAGGAAGAACAGCTAGAATTCAAGGGCAGTCTGGGCAACATAGTGAGTTTAAAGCCAGCCTACATTACAGAACAAGACCCTGTCTCAAACCAAAACAAAATGGGCCAGGGATATAGCTCAGTGGCACACCACCTGCCTGGCAAGTGCAAGGGTTTGATTTTGATTACCAGTACCTAAAACAAAACAAAACAAAGCAAAAACAAAATTAGCAGTTTCTCCCATCCTGTCCCTGTCCCTTATCCCCAACAGACACCCCTGATTAGCTCTGGGGTGTAATGGGCCAGCTGGTCCCAGTATGGTACTGGGAGTGGTAAAATCCTAGGACCCTCACTGTCGAGCAGTCCCTCCTCCCAAGTGGACCAGAGCTGTGATTGGGCTGTTCTCTCCCTTCGTAATCAGCTGTGGAAACTTGATAGCCCTGGGCTGGGGAGTGGCTCTCTTTTCCTTCCTGGCGGCCAGCGGTGCTTATAAACATCAGTTGAGAAGTTGCTGCTCCCAGTGCTCATCTCCTTGCCTTGGTGAGTTGACCCTGGAGGGCGTCTGAGGATCCTTTCTGGCACCTCCCTCCCCACTTGCTGGCTCAAAGAGGGATTCGGGAAGTGGCTGTAGGAGAGCAGGCGGCAGTCCCAGTGGGAGTGTGTGAGTGCCGCCTTGTGCACGGAAATAAGGGAGTCGGCAGCATGTCCCCTGCTCTGGTCTTTCCTTATGCCCGTGGGGGCAGTGAATGTCCTGACCAAGCGCCCTGTGGCCTTGGGGAGCCAGAATAACCCCGTGCCAGGACCCTGTCATCCGAGGACCGGAGTATGTGTGGGGGTCTGTGGGGTCCTGTGCTCAGCACTCTGCCCAGCTGTCCCCTAGAATGGGGGTGCAGAGAAGATGGGTCTGGCCAGACTGAGCCAGCTCTGACCACAACTGGGCGTTTGCCAGCCCCCGCTTCTTTGCTGGGAAGAGTGGCCAGCGTGTGGGCAGGCGGAGACCCATGTGCCAGTGTAAACAGGCTTTGGACACAACCTCCTGACCCTTTGCAGTTGTGAGAAACAAGAATGGGCTCTTGGGACAGAACCCCCCCCAGGGAACCACCAGACAGAGGGGTCTTATACTAGGGACCACCACAGAGAGACCCTAAAGAGGATGCCTGGACTATAAAACCCACAGAAAAAGGGGTTTCTGGAACTGAACCTAAGCTGAATACCATTGCCTGACCCTTTCTCCGAACCTAACTTCTGTTCCCTTCCTATTCCCTGTAGAAACCTGAGGCAACTTGGAGGCAATCCTGGATCCTGGGCTCCCTGACCATCCACTCTGTTCCTTTCCTGTCCTGTAGGTCAGCGCTGTGAGGACATCATCTCCAGCTCCTGGATCCTAATGGCAGCTGAGCCACTGACTGAGCTGGAGACCGCCATCGATACGGTGGTCAACACTTTCTTCACCTTTGCAGGGCAGAAAGGCCGGAAGGGCAGCCTCAACATCAGTGAGTTCCGGGAGCTGGTCACCCAGCAGTTGCCTCACCTACTCAAGGTTGGTGTTAGTCTTGGGCTGTGATTTTGTGGACCAGGATGTGACACACAGTGTAAGTGGGGTGATAATGCTGAGTAGATAATGTGACCAGAAGAAAGCCTGAGCGTGAACAGGCGTAGATGGTTCTGGGTTTTCCTGCCTAGACTATGTGTGCGTGTGTGTGACTAGGGAAGAAAAGATGCTGTGAGTGTGCAAGTGGGAGGGAATATGTGGTTGGGCTCTGTGCTTCTATCAGATCACGCTGTTGGTTCTTGTGTCTACCTGAGCCTCTGTGGTCTCATTTCCCGACATAGGACTATACCCAGAGCTGGATTCCAGGAGACCCACAGACCATACACAGATGCTGTGTGGAATTAAAAACGAAAGTATTGGGCAGAAAATTAATTAAAAGAGGAAGACAAAAACTTTGAATGTCATTAAAATTACGAATACCAAAAGTAACAAATTATAAACACAAATTACAGACATTAGTAACCAGAACAGAACCAATGAGTTACTTAATCATCTACTATCTTAACTAATTTGTAAAGGGACAGAGTTGATGATTAAGCCAAAGGATCTTCCCTTCCTTTTCCTACAAGGAAAACTGGACCACAGCTTCCAGTAACTTCCACAAGCTGGCATTGATTTTCTTAAAGAAAACTGATGGGGAAGGACATACCCTGGCTGTCCCTCTGTGCCTTTCATTGTAATACTTTTTTTTTTTTTTGGTA
>RJWM01009823.1:0-66279 GCA_004363535.1 Dasyprocta punctata | reverse complement strand
GGCAGCTGACAAAGGCACCCCGGACATTGCTCTTCCCCACCAGCACATGCCTGCCATCTTCATCGAGCTGCAGCCAGTGATCCCGGGCAGAATCAGTATGCAGACCGTGTTCTGCTGAGCTCAACATGAAGAAGATACATTTAAATGAAGGGCTTAGATTTGGCTGTTTTGTTTTTAGCTGGAGGCTGAAGAATGAAATGTTAATGTTAAGACTGTCCCTCTAACAGGAACAAAGTGACACTCACCAGTCCAGCTGTGAGCACATTAATGACCCGCAACACCTGACAACACAACGCTCTCTGCTGGACCCTGCTCCCGAGGACTTAGGTGCTGATAGAGTGATTCATTTTGACACTACTCACCTGTAAACTGGTTCCCAGGTTCATCAGCACCTGACGGAACACCTGGCACGCCCTCCTCAGTCCTGGAGCCCATTCGGAATCGTGCCTCGCAGGGAGGCTGTCCCTCACAGTCTCATTGTTGGTGGCATAGCTTGAACCGCATGTCATCTGTCTCCAGCCTAGGTTGGTTTGCTAAAGAAACCAATGCCCTGAAATCCTTCTCCTCGGGCCTCTCAACCTTGCTTTAGCTCTGCTGTCAGTCAAATCAACTCCCCTGACACGTGCCATTTATCTGGCACCAGGGGCCTCTGCCCTAGATTCATCTCCTGTCACCACTTACTCTGTGCCAGGTATGGTGCTAACCTGTGGAGATAAATATCCCTGCACTCAGGTAGCTTCCAGAACTGTGGGGGTGATAGACACCATCCACTGGTTATAAATGACAGAGTACAGTAACAGCTAAGAAAGGAAGTATCAGAAGCTCTGACACAACACAAGGGAGAGACATCGGGTGGCCGGAAATGTAGTTATAACCAGGGCGGTGCAGAGAAAGCCGCTCTGTGTAAGCAAGGTCCACCAGGAGTCCTAGGGAACAGTTATTTCCACTCCTTCTCCTGGAGAGGCAGGTTGCCCCCTCGGCGCTCACCCCCATGTCCACCACATGCAGAGGCAGCCGCATCCCCACGCGACACGTGTGGCACACGGGCACCCACGGAGATTCACCCAGACAGACACTGAGACACACAAGTCTAGGCACATGCACTGACACAGGCGTGCGCGCAGAGGTGCACACACATGTGCCAGCACACACGTGTGTACGTCCTCCTGTGACATTTTAAACCTGTGCTCACGGGCTATATGAAGGGCCTTTTCACCCTCAAAAACATATTGTGGGTTGAAAGCATGGGGCGAAGTTGTTCCCATGGAACCCAGCACAGGTTTGACCAATTACTTTG
Organism: Dasyprocta punctata; assembly: GCA_004363535.1. Taxonomy (NCBI): domain Eukaryota; kingdom Metazoa; phylum Chordata; class Mammalia; order Rodentia; family Dasyproctidae; genus Dasyprocta; species Dasyprocta punctata. The sequence goes on along the minus strand of RJWM01009823.1, from coordinate 64,982 downwards.
CACCCAGTTAAACAAGGCGCTTGCTTAACGTGATTCGGCCCTCGCAGCTCTCCAGGGACTGCGCGCAGGCGCCACACGCCCATCTTGCTGCGTGCGTGACTTCTGCAATCCCAACTTCCAGGCGTCAAACTCTTCCCTGAAACACCAGCACGGATGAGTCCCCTAGACTCAGCAGCACCCAGCTGGTTCTAAAGTTTTGAGAGACACTGACATATCCCCATCGGCAAGGGGGGAAACTCATGAAAATTGAAGGTCAGTAGATTTTGGTTTGGTAGGAATTTTACTTTTTTTTTTTTTTTTTTTAGCATAAAAGAACTTTGAAGACACACACACACACCAGGGTTTTTTAAAAATGGGGACGCTACTGAATAATCAGTGATCTCATGTTTTAAAATTGGAAAATTACATAGCAATGTACTTAAACATTGTACATAAAACATCACCACCCTGGTTCTGAGCCTCAGATCATTGGTTCCCAGCTCTCCCCAGGGCAGAGAGAAGGCAGGACTGGGACTGGTTTACTTTAGGGGCTTTGTTGTTTCCCAGCAGCTCCCTATTCCGAAAGCCGTGCTCACATCTCCAATCCAGGCAAAGCATGAAAAACGCTGTCTGGCTTCTCTTTGGAAGTCAATGGAAAGGGCCAGGGACACCCCGGGTTCTGTGCATTGTGGTTTCCCACCTCTCCTCCCACATGTTCCTCAAAAAGAAGTGCAGACTACAACCCCGTGAGGGTGGCCTTTGTTATAAGCAACCCCCAAACACAGCAGGTTACAGTTCAGCTGCTCCCAGCAGTGTCAGCCCTGGCAGACTCACAAAGTTTTCCAGAAAAGTTGATAGAAGGCTGACAGATCAGAAGTGAGTCGTGCCAGCACTCCTCTTAGGAAACAGTTAGACGGGTGTCTGACTGCTAACACCTCGGTTCTTTTCATAGTAGGTCTGAAAATAGCTCAGAATTCTTTAAATGTCTGGAGATGTAGGCGATGAAAAGAGTTTTGAGTGCAAAAAAAAAAAAGTTCCCCAAAACCCCGATTCTGTTCCTACCACGGTCCCCCACTGCCTGCCCAAGTTACATTCCTGGATGCCCAGGGACAAGGTAGACGGTCACACGTCACTTTGGGGAAGCTTTGATATGGAACTTTGAGCTGGCCATCCAGGGAGAGGTGATTTTCCTGGTCACTCAACACCCAGATCACCAGGCTCTTTGTGCTGTCACCATCATGCGTCCTCTGCTACAGGCCTCTGCCCGTTCCCACATAGAAGGCAACTCCTTGCTAAATGGGCCCTTCTCTTTGTCTGTGAGCTTTCATGGCCCATGTGGATTTTCCACTTCCTCAGCTGTGACCCGTCTCATGTGTGGTTGTATTTAGCATAAGCACCCGTGGTGACCAAAGTCACATGGAGGTCTAAGGTACTGGATGGGGAAAGATGACTGGGGTGGGGTGGGCGGGTTGCAGGAAAGGTAAGACCAGATGGGGAGAGTCTGCTGGGAATCAGTGAAAGGCAGGTTTATGCAGACTGCAGTGGGGTGAGAACTTGTAGAATGGACACAAAGAGATCATCGTGTGACGGTGCAGTGAAGAAAGCATTGGTAAAACCTGCAGAATTTCTCTGTGATGGTTTAAAAACCACCTGTGAGGTGAGCGTGCAGGGAGTCCCTGAGTCCCATACCCAGGGACATGAAACAAAATCACCTGAGAGCTTTCAGACTGCAGAGTCCCACTCCCACCCTGAGAGTCCAATTCTGTAGATGGGCAATGCCTGGAGATTGACTTTGTGAAAAACTCTCCAGGCAATTTTGATGCAAAGTGGCTCTAAAGTCTATACTGCCTAATGACTGTGAGCGATGTCCTTTCTATTCATTCCCCTGAAGTCTAGTACGGGGTGGGGGGCTCAGCAATTAGCTGTTGGGGGATGAATGCTATGCTGAACAAATAGACAAATACATGGGGAGGAGTCAAAGGTGGCTAAAACTTCACTCGAAAGGCTGGGAGCGCTCTGGTCCCATGAACAGGAATAAGGAAGAAGTCAGGAGGAAGTTGGGAGTGAAGGAAGAAAGTCCCATCTTAGACACGGCACTTCCAAATGCATGGGGTGAGGTGGGGTCAGGCAGGAGACAGGAGTCATCTGTCCACTCTCTCGCAGGCTGCCAAGGACAAACCCAGCAAATTCATGACAAGGATGTTCAGGAGGATGACGAACCAGCAGAGCCAACAGCATGGTGTCCAAAAGTCAGGGAGGAGGGAGTTCAAAGAACTTAGAGAATGATCTATGGGGGAACTTGAGAACTGAGTGGACGCCGCTGCATTCAGCTCTTGGGAAAGCACTGACCATTGAGAGGATGGTTTCACTGAATGGCGGGAACAGAAGCAGATCATGGAGGTAAATAAGGAGATGGATAGGGAGGAAAGCTGCAGCTCACCCACCCTAGCACCCTAGTGCTCCTCTGGGAAAGGAGGGACACACTGGCAGACGACAGGGCAGCTGAGAGTGGCAAGGTCCTGGGGCTCCCTTACTCTCATCCCAGCTGCCCCTCGGATGCTAGCCTTCTGCAGGCCACCTTGGTTTTCTTATGCATCTCTGCCCCCTCCAGCTACCATCTCCGAGCTGATCACTCCCGTCTCGGCCCCCTCCTCCACAGATGCCTCCATCTGCATCCCACAGGCACTCGCCACTCTCCCAGCCGTACTCCCTGCAGCCCCGACTCGATGGAGGCCTGGAGACCTGACCATCTTGGTGACTGCACACACTTGCTCTTCACCCACTGTGTCAGTGTGACCTCAAATAGTCCTGGGCCCATCCCATGCTTCCCAGCTGCTGCCAGTCACGTGACAACAGTAGTCTGGCCGGGACGTCCCACCCCAGTGACAAAGGGATGGAGCTCAAGCTCTTTAGGTGGCCTTGTTCCGGCCTGCCCTCTTTCCAGCCCCACAGACTTGGGTGGTTCACACATGTGCTGTGCTCCTTTTGCTCTTGGTGGCTTTGCTGTGCAGGTCCCTGCTTGTGGAGGGACAGCTTTCTCTCCTTCCCACCCCTACTCTCCTCCTCCCTCCCCTTTCCTTTCCCACCCCTTCCCCCTGTGGCTCTTGCCACCCACCAGCACCCTTTCCTGGGGGACGCCTGGCCCTCTCCCTGCTCACAACCCGGAAGTCCGCAGCTTCAGGGAGGAGATGTTTATTCCCTTTCTCTGCGTCCTCATAGACCTCTTCATGCAAAATGTGTTAAAGGGCCTCAGGGTGTGGAGACTTAGGGAGGGGAAGGGGAGTGGGGGCTCAGGGAGCAGAAGGGGGGCTGAATCCTGCCTTAGTTTGCCCTGAGACACTGATGGGGACCGGAGCTGGAAGCATCCTGGAAACCAGCAAATCCAGCTTCATCAAACATTACCTCCAAGTCTCTTTCCCTGCTCTGCTCTCTGCCGTTTTCTTCCCTAACCCTCTCCTTCTGTATTGTCTCCTCCCATGCTCTTCCTGGCTTCTTCCTATCCCTTTTCCTTCCAGAGGAGCTTGCAGGCCTCTGGCTGTGCTCTCCCCTCCTCCTCTGATGCCGCCATTCCCCTGGGCCAGGCCAGTGCAACCCAGCTCACATCTGCGCTCTTCCGAGCACCCCAGCGTGTCAGCTGCCGATCCCGACATCTGCTCAGGAGAATCTAGCCAGGAGTCTGGCCATGGTGACGGATGAAGTCACAGAGGGAGGACAACATTGCAGCTTTTCAGATCACAGTTTCAGTGGGACAGGGTGGAAATGATAGTTCAAAGTTTTCTGAAGATAAGGAGTGACAACCACTGAGTGCAGTACTTAAATTCTTCCCTTGAGAAGTGTTTGTTTTGCCTCTGAAGGTGCACAGCAGCCTGGCCCCGGATCCTGGACATCTGTTTATACCCCTGCCACACCTGATAAGAACCATGGATTATGGTAAGCTTCTAGAACTTTCTGGCCACCACGTGTGGGCCCTGCAGTGTCCTGCCTCAGCTTACACAGAAGCAGATACCTGCAGTTCCACTTCCCTGCAGTGTAAGTCACAAGTTACTTGTGGGATGGGGAGATTCATCTATACCAATGATGGTAAACCTTTCAGAGCTTTCAACGATACGAAGAGCCCGCTTCGGCACATTTGCTATAGGTTCACCACCACTGAACACCATGTGCTCGGGAGCCCTGAGTGTACCCCAATAACTTCATGGGCATACAGGCAGGGATCTGCCAGGCTTCACACAAGGAACAGCACAACAACGCAGCAGTTAGCCCTAAAACCAGATGGGAGCAATGTGATTTTTCTCTGTTTAATAATTTTTAATAGCAGGAATTTGGATTAGGAATAAATATCAATAATTTGAAGTCCAACTGGGCACAGTGATGTATGCCTGAATTCTAGCACTTGGGAGCCTGAGGCAGGAGAATCACTGAGAGTTCAAGGCCAGCACAGACTATACAGTAAGTTTGAGGCCAGCCTAAACTACATAGCAAGACCCTGTCTAAAAACAAAAACAAAAATAAAATAGAATACAAAATAAGGGCTGGGAAAAAAAATAAAGGCTGAGGATGAAGGCCCTGGACTTAATCCCCAGAAGTGTAAAAAGCAAAAACAAAAACTAACAACAACAAAATAAAGCCCAAAGGCCACAATTGCTAATGATTTTAAAACTCTCTTCACTTGGAACAGACACTAGCCCAAGCATTTCCTTGGTACTCTTGTCTCTCTATTGTGGCTGCCTGCTGAAGAGAGGAATGAAACCAAGTGGAAGGCTGTTGGTAAGCGGTCCCTCTGCTTTGCTCCTCATCAGTTAGGAATGTCGGGATCTGCTCGCTGCTGTAATGGGGACAGCCAGAGACACGCAGAAAGACCGCTTTACGCTGAGGTGAACAGCTGGGCAGGGCCTAGGGGTGGCCAACCTCCTCCTCGTGCAGCACGGGGAGAGTTGAAGGCAGACCTAACTGAGCAGGGGCCTCGGCCCGGCGCCCTTCCCACTGCTTCCCCGTGACCCTCGTTAGGGCTCAGACTCTAAGACCAGGGTACATGGAGCTAAGACCCTGCAGGAGGCCCCAGCAATACTCACACCCAACCACCCAGGACACTCAGGGAGGCCGGCACCTGCTCTGCTTCCCAGCACAGGATGAGGTGGCACAGCAGGCGATCAGAGGTGCGGAGCAGGAGGAAAACCCATCGAGGCCCTTGGGTCACATGGTTTCCAAACCTACAGGATCACTCCCCTCCAGCAAGCGCTCAGTAGCTGTAGGTCCTGGCCCCAAAGGAACCCCACTCCTATCTGCTTGTGAAGAATAATCAACTTTTCCTTCCCAACCACTGCTTAAAATCCCAGGCTTCCTCAGAAAGTCTGGTTCCCCACTTCAAACATCCTTGTGCTTGCCACTCCCTGTGGAATTGAAGGGCCTCAGTGAAGCATGGACGGTTGTTTTCTGTTTAATCTTCATACTCTGCAAGGTTCAGGCCTGAGTGGCTCAGCCATGAGCCCCTTTCCCGAGTGGAGGCAGGGAGAGGCGGCGCAGCAATCAGACACAATGGTTCTGCCGAGCCCGTGTCAATGCTCGCATAGTAGTGTGTTAACGAGTGTTAAAACTGACATTGCAAATACAGCGTTCTCAACGTTTAAAATTACAACTCTGCAACAAGTCATGCTGTTAAAACACACAAGAAGTAGCAGTTCAGCCTTCAAGTACATATCACACAGTCCATACACATCACTGCTATCTCAAAGTGCATAACAAATCATTTTCTTTGAAATGAGGCGAGAATTAGCAGGTAGTTCAATGATTTGAGTGGTGAGATAAGTAGAAATAACAAATCCAAATATTAAATACCGATTACTACCTGATGAGCTACAAATCAGCTCGGCATTACAACATGCCCCTCCTTAGCAGCAAACCCGGGAAATGTAGGGGTTTGGTAAAACCCACAACTCTGGGACACTGCGCATCTGTGTAGTGAACTGATGTCACATCCCAAGCCAGCCCCTTGGAGATGCTCATCCTGTATGCTGTGATGAAACCTGGCCCATATACTTGTTCCAGTGGCATTGAAAAGCACGACCTTCACATGTTGGGAGTGAAGCTGCTCTCAAGTCAACGGCTAAAAATGATCTTGTGTCAACAGTGTCCTCCTAAAGGAGGTTTATGAGTCAGTCTGACAGCTTGGCAGCCAAAGGTGGCCTCATGTTTATGGCCTTTATTCCAAGAACAAGCCAGGAAATTAGCCTGACCCTCCCTGCCTCCCTCCAGGGTCCAGAGGACACTGTGCTGCTATACAAGCTGTTGCCTAGCAAGGTCAGTCAAAGCCCTTGTCTCTGAGACCGTGCTTGGGAACTTCCTGCCTCAGTAGGACTTTGGAGGTGGAAGAGATTCCCTGGGTGACACGTGGGTCTGTGTCTTTTGTGGGAATTTGCTGCAGTGCTCAAACCAGCCACACTGTTCCCTCTCCCTGTTCTCTGCGACTACCCCTTGGAGGACTTGATGCTACCGGGACAGTCTGATGCTCAGAAGTGACAGGAGGTCCCAGTGGACAAAGAAATATTGTTTTTTACAAGTATACATATATGTACAAGAGATGTTAAAAAGACAGTCTCTAAAGCACTTTGGGATTCCCCCAATGAAAGGCACCAGAAAAATGCAAGTCATTAACCAAAAGAAAAGTCAAGTTTTCCAGCTTTCATATCTGCAAAGGCAACCACTCAGAGTGCCACTTTGTTGGGTTGTAAACCTGCTTGTTCAGAAAAAATGCACAAGTGAGACCGAGTTATTCTGCTTCCTTCCTCGTCTCCACTGTGTGCAGCTTCATGGTCAGCAACCACGGATACCACGCTGAGTGACCTGAGACCACCGGCCTTGGCAAACTAACCAGTCCCCATGAGTCCGTCACCTGCCCTCAGTGCAGCTGGGGACGATTTTGTGTATCTCCTGCTTTCCTAGGCTGAAAACCTCAGCTAAAGCCAAGAGTTCCAAGTGCAAATTCTGAAAAATAGCCCTGCTCTTCTGACTCACTGGCCAGTTGCCTTTAAGTCAGCTCACCTGTCCTGATTTTTCTGAGAAACAGAGGTAGGCACTGAGAGGTGGCCACCTCTCTGGCCCTCAGAGGACTCCAGACTGTGGAAGGATTTGAACTGGAGGCTCGGGGCATGAGTGGCCAGTGCATTCATCCAACAGATCACCATGGCAACTATAAGTACACAAAAACCCTCTGTGAAGATCCTCTCCACACCCCTGCCTACGAGGTATGGATTTACCCTCAACCAACTCCAATATAAAATGGGCCCCTTAAGAGCAGGCCCAAGCTTTGGACACAAAGCCCGCCTAACTCCATGCTTAGATGTGGATTCTACAGCCCTGGCAAAGACTGTACCATAATGAAAGCCACCTGGAAAACCACCAGATTACTGAGAAGACGATGGAAAAAAATTATTTTATGAAGGGGCCCAGGCTCCCCATCACAATGTGTTGTGCTGAGTAACTGAAGAGGAGGAGCTGGGCCATTTTGGAGAAGGGAGTGGTGGTGTCCCATCAACATAAGCTTAGAAGTTTAAAGGTCTTTGAAATAGCCTGAAGCTTTTTCTCAAAGTTTATAATTATTCATGACATTTATGAAATAGCAGTTGTTTGTATTATAATTCTTTCTCTTTCTCCTAGCCTCTACCTACCGCCCTCTACAAATGATAATTGGAACAGAAGTAAAAAGCATACTGTTCCATTCTGGGGAAGCCACACTGCCTCCTGCACTTTTATGCTGTACTTCTTTATCACTGGGTTTCCATGTCATGGCAGGAACTCTGAGGCAATCCGAACATCATACACGACATGCCATATCCTAGAAGCAAAGTTATCTGAGCAAATTCTGCTTGGAAATAAACAGGGCTCTCATTTTATGAGCTTTCAGAGCAGGCAACAAAAGTATTTAGGCTGCACTTGCTAGCAACCTAACAATGTTCACATCAGTGAGACAGTACAACAGTAAACCTCTTTTAGGTTGAGGAAGACAACATGACCTTATTCCTAAACATCTTAAAAAATAAATATTTCAAAAAACATGCTAATAGAAAAAGACAGCTTTGACATAACTTTGGTCAAGTGACCTAGACCAGGAACCAATGTCTGTCTAATCACCCTGGGAGAGACAGAGGCCTGACCATAGGTGAAGGGCCGGGCCTGCACAGACTCAGTGCTAAGCAGCCTGGGACTGGGTCAATGTTTAGCTGAAGTCCCTGACTCTAATGCATCTGTTTTAAGAAAGAAAGAAAAAAAACACTTCAATCGTCACTACATGTTTAACTGTGTAACATTCTCTAGAGAGTGACATCTACGAGATGAACATGAGAGTACATCTTTCTAAAAATGATTGCTGTACCCATGCAAGTCACAGAGCTACAGGTCATCTAGAAAAACAACACACAGACTTGCACTGGTCATGTGTGCTTAACTTTGCATTCTCTTTGTTTTGGTATTAAAACTAAGTGAAAGCAATGGATAAATAATTGAGATTTTGTTTTTACGTGACAGTGAGCAAAATCTCATGCTATCCTTGCTGACTTCACAGACTGATGCGTTGCTACTGGACAGACTTACGGGGGCTTCTTTTTTGTACAGAACTCACATGACAACCTCAGAAACAGGAGCACAAACAACTCACAGAGAGTACCAGGACACAAGCACTGGAATAGTGTACACAGTAGACAGAGAAATTGGCATTCTGGGTACTCAGCTGGCAGAAAGATGAACATTTTATGCCCATGATGCAAAGACCAGTGAGTGTCATTTTGTTGAAAGGTACAAAGGCATGGTGTCAGACACACCACCCTCTAAAAGTGACTCTAAATACCATAACAGTGACCTGGGGTGCTATTCCATGCATCTCCCCTCAAGGATTGGGAAGACTCCTTACACCTTACACCGTAACCTGAAGCTGCCCTGAGGCACAAGAGGCAGCTCAGCAAGGTGGGTTTCAGGGTGACAACGCATCCTGGCTAATGCAGGGAATCATTTAAACTTAGCTCACTTGGTGAGCTCCTGCTCATGTTCGTCAGGCTTGCCATGAGGGATTTAACTTTATGAGCATAGTAGTCCCTTAAATTGACCGAAGGGACCTCTTTCATTCCATCTCCAAAGTCACAACTTCGCATGGCACTCTCAAGTTGCTTTTGGCGCCGATAGAAGTGGGAGAACTTGTTAAAGATCAAGGTGATGGGCAGGACCACTACGAGAATACCGGCCAAGATGCAAGCAGAGGCAGTCAGCTTCCCTGCCGTGGTCCCTGGGACCACATCCCCATAGCCCACAGTGGTCATACTGACAGTGGCCCACCACCAGCAGGCAGGGATGGTGGCCAGGCCCTCATTCTCCTCCTTTTCGATGGTGTAGGCCACCACAGAGAAGATGGAAATCCCCACGGAGAGGTAGAGCAAGAGCAGCCCTACTTCCTTGTAGCTGTATTTCAAGGTGGCTCCCAGGGAGCGGAGGCCAGTGGAGTGTCTGGCCAGTTTCAAGATGCGGAAGATTCGCATCAGCCTCAGGACCTGTGCTACCCTGCCCAAGTTGGCCAAGGTAGGCGTGCTCTCCACCACCAGGTTCACCACCAGAGTGATATAAAAGGGGACAATGGACATGAGGTCAATCAGGTTTAGGGCATTCTTAAAGAACTTCAAGAAATCAGGGGCCACCGCAAACCTGGCCACCAGCTCGAATGTAAACCAGGCAATACCAAAGTGCTCCACGATTTCGAACCGGGGGTCCTCACCCGGGTTGCCCTGGCTGTCGGGGATTTGGAAGTCCGGCAGGCTATTGAGGCACATGGTGATAATGGACCCCAACACCACCAGGATGGACAGGACGCTGAAGACCCTGCTCAGGACCGAGTAGCCCGGGTTGTCCAGTGCCAGCCACAGCTGCCTGCGGAAGTTGCCCAGGGGCTGCCCGTCAAACTTGGAGGCGTCGTTGTAGAAGGCCAGGATCTCGTCGAAGGAGGATGTGGTGCTCTCCTGATCGCTCTGCTCGTCCCACTTCTCCTGCTCCGGCTCCACTTTGCGGCCGTGGTAGCTGTAGCTGCAGCAGGAGTCGATGAAGAACTCGTTGATGCCCCAGTACTCGATCTCCTGGCTGAAGGAGAAGACGCACAGCTCGGCCATGACGTGCAGCTTGCCGGTGTGGTAGAAGTGCAGCACGTAGGGGAAGAGCTCCGGGTTGCGGTCGAAGTAGAACTCCCGCTGGGCGTCGTCGTAGTCGTCGCAGAGCTCCAGCATGTCCTCGCGCGAGTGGCAGAGCAGCAGGCGGCCCAGGCGCGTCTCCGGGAAGCGCAGCAGCGTGTGCGAGCGCAGCCTCCTCTTGAAACCACCCACGTTGATGCGGATTTCGCCGTCCTCGACGACGTTGGCCTCCGACACGTCCCACAGGCTCTGGCCGGTCATGCTGGAGCTGCCCCGCCGCCCGCGCCGCGCGGGGGCGCTACACCTGCGGGCGGAGGGACCACATCACGCGGGCGCCGGCCTCCCCACCCTGCGCGCCCCTCCCTCCTCTCCAGGCGGGTCTGGGGGTGCTGCGGGGCTCTGGGGAGGGGGCATGGTCTTTGGGGTTGGGGTCCCCCCAGGGAAAGGCAGCGGTGTGCGTTTCTACTAGGATGGCCCTGGCTGCCCCCCGCCCCCGGGGTCCTGGCGATCGCCATTCCCTGCTGGTCTCGCGCCCCGCGGCTGTGGGATCCCTGGGCGCTGTGCGCAGACCTTGCCCTAGGGCAGGCCGGGGAGACGCCCCCGCCGGGCCGCAGACAGGCGGGACCCGCGCTACGACGCGCACGGGCAGGGCTGGGCCGAGATTTGGGGGGAGGAGGTTTGGGAGGGGGCGAGGCGGTTCGCCGCCCGAGCCGGTAAACCTGGGCGGGGGGAGCGGGCGCCGCTCTTCCTCCCCTGAGTCCTCCGCGCACGGCAGGAGCCCCTGGGTTCCCGGGTCTGGGTTCCACGCCCGCCCTCCTGGCGCGGTGCCCCGGGCCGCGCGAGCCGCGCCTCACCTCGCGGAGCTGCCCGGCTCGCCCTGCGCATCTGGAAGGAAGCGCTTACCTGCGAGCAGCCCTGCCCGCGGCCGAGGCCGGCGGGAAACTTCACGGACCCGCCGGGGAGCATCGCGGCGGTGGCGGCAGCCGGCCGGCTGTGCGGGTGCGCGCGGGTGCGCCCGGGTGTGCGCCTGTGTGTGCGCCTGGCGGGCCGCGGGCGGGTCCACCGGCGTCTCTTCGCGTCTCGGCCCCGCACGCCACCGCCGCCGCCCGCAGTGGCAGCAGGCGCACAGGTTGCTGCGTGGCCCCGGCGCTGGTGCAGGCCCCTCTTGGGATCCGCGCGCCCCTCGCACCGGGAGAGGCGGAAGCCCACGCCGCAGGCGCCCGCAGCGGGAGCGGGAGCGGAGCCCGTGCGCCTGGGCTCGCCTTCCCTGCGCGGGGCGGGCGGTGGTGCTGAACGGACAGCTCCGCGCGGCTGGGCCGGGCTGGGCTGCAGCCCGGGGCTGCGAGATGCTGTGGCTACCCGTTTGCATCCCCAGCTCGGCGTGGGGCAGACTCCGTTCCCTTCCCCCCGCCCCCCGCCACATCCTCCGGTGACAGCTGTTGTTGCTACCACCCCCAGGGTGCAGGCAGAGGGCTGCCCACGGTGACCTTTCCTGGCTGGGTCTGGCAGGAGACCAGAACTGAGGGGCAGCTTGTGTATTATCGGGGCAGGACAGAAACAGAGGATCTCGGGGTTCCCTCTTTTAGGGACCTGAGGAAAAGTTTTCCCAAGCCTGGGGGTGGGGTGTTGGGGAGCAAGAGCTGGAGGGGAGAGCAGGAGAGGAGAGGTCAGAGCAGCCTGAGGTGGGCGAGCTCAGCTTAGCGCCGGGAGAGGCTGAGGAGGGGGCGCGTTCCCCACTGGCGTGGGAGGGAATCACGGGGTTCTGTTGGGGAGCTCTGTGTGGGCAGCGCGTGTGTACAGGTCTGTGCGGAGCGTGGGCTGCGGGTCAGTGCATTGAAGTGTGTGTGTGTGTGTGTGTGTACAGTAGGAATTTTCAGGGTCTGTGTGTGTAGCTTGGATAAAAAAAGGATGCGGAGATGTACGCAGTGTGCCGGTGCAGGGGAAGCCTGGGACACGTGTGAGTGGGATGTGTGTGTGATGCGGGGCCGTGTGCAGTGTGTGAAGTGTGCTGACACAGCATAGATGTGCTCCGTGCCTGAACCCCGTTCCCGATGAGACTTGTGGCCCAGGGCTGAGCTCTTGGTTCCCTAGGACTGTCCTCAAGGCCTCCTAAGGCGCTGAGCTGAGATAGACCTACAGTCCCTGGGAGCCCCTTACATTTGCAGAGATGGGGGTACTGTGGGGGTGTGCACTTGGTGGGTCAGAAGTCCTGGGACAACCCTTGCAAGGTGGTTCAGGACTCACAGCCATGGAGAGAGAGAGAGAAGACGTGGTTCTGGTGCTCTGGGCTCCTTAGAATGCCTGGGCAGAAGCCTTGATCTGGCTTCACTGGGGGGTCCTGGCTCCAAGCCATCCCTGTGCCAGTCACTCACCTCTGTGTGTGCGCACGCATGCATGCACGCACGTGTGTGTGTTATGTGTGTGTGTGTGTGTGTGTAGAAAGAGAGAGAAGAGAAAGTCTGGCATTTGGTGTCTTTGTCTCCTTGTCTATTTCTATGGAAGTCTGTGTTTTGCCTGGTGCTCACCTGCGCCTCTGTCTAGGTCGGCTGCTCTGTCATTTGAAGTCGGGGCTCCCCCACACCTGGCTGGGCTGCAGCCTGGAGGCCTGGGGTCTCCTTCTGTGCCAGCCCTCATGAAGGGGGAGTGTGTTTCCATGCGTGTGTGTGAGCCCTCCTGCTCCTCTCACTCTGGTTCAGTCCCTTCCCGTATCGTGGGGGAGGGTGACTGTCAGAGCTCCCTGCAGCAGGTGCCCTTGGTGGCAGCCTTCATGGCCCTACTGGTCTCTCTAGCCTCACCCACCTCCTGTCTTGCTTTCCGGCTCCTCCAAACCTCGCAGCCCCTTCTGAGTGGCTCCTGCTGTGTGCCACAGTCCCCAGCCCCTCCCATTCCCCTGCTTCTTCTGATTATTCTGGATGAACTGGATGAAGAAATCACCTTTTCTTGGGGTACTGCGAGGTTCCTCCTCCTGGAAGTGCTTGGCTTTGATGACTGTGGAGGTTTCTTCCCTCCCTTGCTTTATTTACTGGCCTGTTCCTTCTGTGCCAAGCTGTTTTTGTTCTTGCTCATTCCTTTTGCCATTGTGGGAGACTTTGCCCACGGAGAGAAAGCCCCTCTGCCTTCTGTCTCTTTGTCTGTGCCAAGCTGCAGCCACCCTGATCACAGACGTCTGGGCTCTGCCTGACCCCTAGGACCATCACCTCCCATCTGTCTTATTAGAGGCCACCCCATGCCTCTCAGCTGTGTCCCATCATCCTCTGCTTCTGCTGCCCCCCCACTCCTACCTTCCCTTTCACTCACCCTTCCCCACTCTTCCTTCCCCTGAATCCTTCCACACCCCAAGCTACATGACCCCTTGTTCACAGTTGTGCTTTGAGGCCATGGTCAGGGACCAGCCTCCGTGCCTGCCTTTCCTTGAACATCAAAGTGGGCTTGGAGCCTGTGGGGAGAAGCCCGAGCTGGGGGCACATTGGTTATTTCTTGGAAAGGCTGAGGCAGAAGCTCTTGGGTCTGACAGATGCCTTTGCAGAGGGTTAAGTGTGTGTGACAGGCAGAGCCACTTGTTTATTTCTCAGTCAGTGCGTTGAAAAGAAATGGAGCTGTCTCCCTCCTTCTGTACCAGGGAAACTGGCTCTGTTTATGGTTTATTTAGAGGTCTGAGCCCTGATCTTAAAATACAGCCGCTTGCTCCTGCACACGGCAAGGCTGGCTGGGGAGATGGCGAGGGGGTGGAGAGGTGGGGGAGAGGCACCCTGGGAAGGAGGATGAGGGGACCCCGGGCAGTGGCCCAGATCCTTGCACCTGGGTAGCTGCTACTCTGCCTTCCCTGCCAATGCAGATCTCGGCTGAGCCCACACATCTCAGCCTCAGCTCCCCCCTGACAGGCGAGGGGGCTGCTTTGGCGGCTTGGCAGAGGGAGCTGGGCTGCCTGACCTACATTCCCCACTCAGAAGAAAAGCTGCTCCTGGCCTCCCCCTGGGCTGTGGTCACAGGGTGTCTGTTACCCTGCTGGAGTGGACTGTCCACCTGTGACCATCTGGCTGCCACCAGCCACCTCCCACTGCAGCCTGTCTCTTAAAAACCCAGATTCTGCTCCTAGAAGCCTTCCAGGGGCTTCCCCTGCATAGAAGAAAAAAGCCACGTGCTTCCTGCTGCTCCTGGACCTTCCAGGAAGCGTCCCTGCCCGCCTTGCAGACTCAGCCCCTGCAAAGGAACTGCTCGCTTCTGCTATTTCTGCCAGCCCAGGGAGCCTCACTGGGTGGGCTTCTCCCTGTCACTCGGGTTCTGGTGTAAATGTCATGTCCTCCTTACTGCCCAGCTAAACTGGGCCCCTCAGTCATTGTCCCTCATTGACTTCAGCAGCACACTCATGTTAAGGAGTTACTGAGTATGTGATTGAATGATGAATGAAGGAGGTTCCAGCTGCAATCTTAAGTCATTCTGCACTAGCCAGAGCCTTGGTCCCCACTCCTCCCCTTCCTCATGGATCAAGAAGGGGCCTAGAGGAAGAAGGGGTGCTGAACCTGAGGCTGTAGTGTGGAGCCCTCAGGCTCTGAGGTGAGGGGTCTTCTTCTCAGAAGGTATTAAATCTAGCAGCCTAGTGGATCTCATCCTCAGTTGTACATTGGCATCACCTAGGGAACTTTTAAAATGGCCAGGGTTCCTAGATGCCTTGGGCCTTGCACCAGACCAATTAAGTTTAATTTCTGTTGGGGGTCATGGGAAATCAGTGCTTTCCTAAAGCACCCTCTGTGATTCCAGTGTGGGGCCATGATTGGGAGCCTGACAGCTGTCACTGGAGGTGTAGACCCAGAGCTGTGTGCCCACAAGCTGGCACCCGGCAGCCAGCACCAAGGGCAGAGGCTGTGACTCAGCTTGGTAGACACCCACCCACTGCCCCAAATCTTGGGGTGGTTCCTGCCTGCAGTGGGAGCATTACGAAGGCCTTCGTCATCACCTCCTTCAATCCCTGCCTCCAGAAGGGATCCCCATGCCTGCTGCTTTCTGAAGTTTTTACCTTGGAGATAATTACATTGCAGTTAGGGATCGTAACCATTCTTCTCCTCCTTGTAAAGGCATCAGCTGCTCAGCTTTGGGGATGCAGACAGTGATAAGGTGGATTAAGGACAAGGCTTGTCTTGGTGGATTTACAGTGGAGAGGACACAGAGGAGCTGCAGGGGTAGAGGCAGGGCTGGGAGCGTCGGCAGCCTCTCTGTACCTGGTGAGCACGGGGCCTGCTCCTGAGGGGCAGGAGCCTCTTGTGCCTCCTGTTTCCAGTCCCTACTCTGTGGGGGACTCCCCAACCAGTCCCACTAGACTGTTCACTGAATTCCCCAGAACATCAAGGGATGAGGCTAGAATACAGTTGATTAAAGCTGATTAAATTT
This sequence comes from Dasyprocta punctata, assembly GCA_004363535.1. Classification (NCBI taxonomy): domain Eukaryota; kingdom Metazoa; phylum Chordata; class Mammalia; order Rodentia; family Dasyproctidae; genus Dasyprocta; species Dasyprocta punctata. Next base: position 49,458 of record RJWM01009823.1, on the reverse strand, counting down.
AGACCAACTTTACCACGAAGGAAAGGAGCAACATGAGGACAACAAGGCTGCCAGGGAGGGAGCGGTTTCCTCCTTTCAGGGCCTCTCTCAGCTGCCTCATCTGCTCTCATGTTTGACCACCTTTCTATTCTTCCCTGAGTCCTTCTCAAAGCTCACAGTATAGACAGAGTTTGAGACTGGCACATCCACGAGATCCCTCTCCCCTGCCTCCTGAGCAATGTCCTCTCTTGTGCGGTCTCATCTCTCCTACCAGTTTCCTCCTTTGGGTGATTGACAGCTGGACTGAAACCCTCAGCTCCTCTTACTGGCTCTGCTTATCCCAGATAAGAACAACTCTTCTTGAGGCTCTTGTATGCCAATGGAGTGGTCACATCTCAGGAGCCATCCACCATCGCAGGTGATGGGTGAAGATGAAGACAATAGAGAAAATGAAGCTAAGAGTGATGATGATGATGATGATGATGGTGATGATTGTGGTGATGATGATGATAATGATGGTAGTGGCAATAGTGGTGATGGTGATGATGATAGTAGTGGTAGTGATAGTGATTATCATTATGGTGGTGGAGATAGTGGTGACGGGGATGATGATGATAGTGGTGTTGGTGATGTTGGTGATGGTGATGATGATAATGCTGATGGTGGTGGTGATGATGGTGGTGATGGTGATGATGCTGCTGATAGTAGTGGTGATGGCAATGATGGTGATGATGGTGACAGTGATGGTGGTGGTGGTGATGATGGTGATGATGATGGTAATGATGATGATGGTGGCGGTAGTGATTGTGCTGATGACAATGATGATGATGGTGGTGGTGGTGATGGTGATGGTGATGGTGGGGTTGGGAGTGGTGGTAAAGAAATCCAAGCCACTGGCTCACCTATGTGTCCTGGGTGAAGACCGTTCTGATCTACCTCTTTTAGCTCTATGTCCTTGGGCACAAAATATACTTTCTCTATGCCTGGAGTTTCTCATCTTTAAACATATGATATCCCCTAACTCAAAAGATTCTTGTGAGAATTAAAAGAAACATTAAGGAAACAAGGCCTGACACACTGGAAGTACTTAAAATGCCAATCACAAATGCTTATAATGTGTAAGCTCTTTGTTTGCCTCTTGCCCTCACTTGGGTGCTATTTTTACCTTCACTTTACTGATGCCCATAACAAAAACCAGTGGGGATTTTAGACTCAAACAGGTCTCCTTGGTTCCATAGTCTGCCCCATTAATGACCTGAGGGAGGTGCATAATTAGTTAGCTTGATTACTTTTACTAGGAGTCTCTACACCAGTGGCTTCACATAAATAAAAGGATCATTCTCACTCATACTACAGTCATTGGGTGTTTGGGAGGAGATTTCCACAGCACCAGGCTCTTCCCATCTAGAGCTCTGCCAGTTTCTAGGGCCTGGGAAACGAGGGAAGAGAAAGAGTGTGGAGGTTGGCTTGAGATGTTTCTGAGGCCAGGTGTGGAATTGCTTGGCCAGAACTTGGTCATATGATCCCATGAGGCCACAGGGTGGGTGCTGCTCTAATAGGAAGTTGAAGGGAATCATGGGAATTGGGGACACCAACATTCTCTGCTGCACAAGGATGAGTGGAAGCTGGTGGACATCCTGTGCCAAGGTGGGGAGAAAATGCACAGCAAAAGCTGGGTCACTGTCCTGGGGTGGAAGGTCTTCTGTCTGAAATACAGGCCCAGAATGTGCTGTCCCCCTGGGGACCCTGGGCTGGAACCTTGGCTAGGGCTTTTTTTGTCTTTCTTCTCAATATTTTCCACTTAGTCACACCACATGTGAAAAAAGGCTTTGGGCTGGGTTCTGGGTTGAAGCAGCAGGGAATTAGGCAGATGAAGAACGTGACACAGAATATGAGGGAGGTTGTCATAGCCTCTGATACTAGGAACCAGACTTGGGAGCGGCAGAGCTAGGATGCACATGCACTTGGTGGCAGGATGTTCCATCCTGTCATAGTGCTAGGTATGACACTGTGAGTGGTGCCGGTGGTGCTGAGAGGCGCTCAGCTAGATCGGGTAGTCATGCAGCAACCAAACCTCTGTGTCTGCAGGTTGTGGCTGGGTGGAGCTCAAAGTGGTGGCTGGGAAAGTCCGACTGACATGGTGGGAGGGGCAGCAAGGAGAGTTCTCAGATGCAGGGATCTCAGGGAGGCAGAAGCACAAGGGATAAAAGCACAAGGACCCCACTTGAAAGCCTCTCTCCTCTCCTGACCGCTACTCTTTCTCTAGGCTGGAAACTGTCCCGTCCTTTGTCATGTCCAACTGTTTACCTAAGCACACTCCCAGCTCCCCAAATCTCCTCCAGCTCAGGGGTGCTCACCAAAGCTTCTCCCGGCCTTCACTCTTCTTCTGTGAAAGTGACATCCACCCATTCTCCTACCCATCCTTCGCCCATCGATTCATCCACCCACCTACCCATCCCACACCCTGGATGCCTCTGTGGGCTCCTGTTTCCATGGTTACTACCAGGGCCTGAGTCTGCTCTGGGTTTGCTGAAAAATTCTCCAGCTCCAGGTTCTTCCCCATGACAGCCTTGCTTCTGGGATCCCATGTTGCTCAGGGCTGTGTCTATCCACAGATGTGAAATTCTTTGCATGTTGGTTTACCAAGACAATCAGCTTCTTGGATTGAAAATAAACCTCAAAACTCTGAGGCAAGTCATCAAGCCATTGGGATGCTTGGGAGACAGGCACAGGATGCCAAGTCCCTAGATATGGGAAGGGGACCTTGGAGGGAGGGAGAGGTGAATCATTACAGCAGCTAGCATTTACTATAAGCCAGGCATTGCTGGAAGAAGCAACATGTAGGGACAAGGTTAATCCACACAGCCACCCTGTGAGCTCTGCACTGTGAATGTCTGAGGAGGAAACAGGCCTGTAATTCTCAAGGGCCATGGTCAAGGTGACAAACTAACCATGCAAAAGTGGGACTCGAAGCCAGAAAGCCTGGCTCAGAGCTGTGTTCTTAAACGCTGTGTTCACAGACTGTCCACAGTCATTCCTCCCACCTGGGGGTCTGGAAGTTTCCGAGTCATTTTTCCAAGACAGGTTTCTGATCACCTCCCTAGCACATAGCCTTGCTCTGAGGGAAGCAAGCACCCATACGTGAGAAGCTCCCGTTTCCACTCAGGACCCCTTCGGAGCAGCTGTCAGCTCCTCAGAAGCCTGGATGAGGCCCAGCTGGTCTTAGGAGGAGCCTGGTGTCCCTGTGCCCTGTCTGGGGATGGCGGAGGTTTTCCGGGGGCAGAGGCAAACTGCAGCTCATCCCCAAAGGCTTTGAGGAGGGTGGGAAGATGCAATCCCATCAGAGAAACCCAGCTGAGGGAAGACACAAGATGTTCCCCACGAGTGACAGAAAACCAATTCACACTCTTCCCTGCAGCCAAAAAATTAAGCTAATTTTTCATTTCTCTGCTTAGGTGCAACTCAACTAAACATAGGTCTCTAGGAATGCAAACAATGACTGGATTTTCTTAATTTAGGGCAGTTTTAATTAAATCTTGCTAAAATGATGAAGGATCCAGATATTTTTATCATGGTAGGAAGCAGTGTGATTTGAGAAGAAAGGCGAGGCAAGAAAGCTAGAACCATTTCTACCCTGGCTGTGTCCTGCGTTGGATGGGCCTCCCTGCACCCCATTTGCAGATCTCCTGGGAGCAGGCTTGGTTCTTGCTGGGATTCCCATTTCACTTGCTCTAGTCTAGATCAAAGGAACCCAGTTTCCCCGCATTGCGCTGATCTAACTAGCTGGCCTGAAAACAAAAAGATCCAAATGACTTGGTTAAAAGAGTTATAATTCCAGGCTTATTTTTGAGAAGCTTGATTTTATTTTTATCAAAAGTTCATAGCATAAATATTAATACATGCAGATCAGTGAATACATGTACTTGGTCATCAATCAAATACACACTGAGATGCAGGTGCAGGTGCCCCAGGACCAAAACAGTGTGAGTCCCCCAGTGGCCTCACCGAGGCCGGTAGCCATGGCATCTCCCAGAGCTGAAGCTGACTTTGCGTGCCTGAGAGAAAAATAGGCTGGGATCTGTCACTGAGAGTTGGGAAGTCTCCATCAGAGTCTCTCGTCTCCTGACAAATGCAATAAATAATGGATCATTGCACAAAAACACCACGTTAATTTAATTATTTCGTATTAGATTATTTTGAAATTTCAGAAATCATCTGTCCAGTTTAATCTGGAATAGAGATACGTTTGCTTTTGCTAGCTCTCAGTAAAATTGTTGAAGAACAAATGCAACTTATTAAAGTAAAATGCACATGTCAGCAGGAGGGCTTTGGAATTTACACTGTCAGGGTAAGGATAAAGGCGCCCTCCAAAAGCAGAGGTGAAATTGGGAAGATTACTTCCGTCAGGGAATAGTGGGTACAGGTTGCATCAGGGGTGAAAGACACAGACTTTTAGAAGGGGTTAGTTGCTAAGTGGTCGGGAAGAAGGTGAAAGGCGTCTAAAGAAGAATTTTCAGAAACTTCTATATGATGTGTTGCCCCATCAAGAAGACCCACATTATGAAGTAGTCGTTGAGGAAATACAAACTGCTGTGATAAACAAATGTATTATGATTCCAACCTGGGAGAAGTTTACCTCTTATTCACGTAGAGTCCAAAATGTTTGTTCTAAATTGAAGGGCAGCTCTCCTACAAGTGGTGATTCAGAGAACTGGGCTCTTCCATCTTCAACACATTCTACCTCTGTCAGGGGTCTCATTGAAATTGAGCCAGGAGCAGGGGAAAAAAGGTAGAGATGGATGAAGAATGCTTTCATAGCTTAGGTCTAAAAGTGATACACATTCTGTCCTCTGGCATTTTATTGGTCAGAACTCAATCACATGACCACTCCTAATTGCATAGGAGGCTAGGAAATGTGAACTAGCTGCATAGCCGGGAGGAGGAGGAGAAAGCTAGGTTAAAAGCTAGCCAGTTTATGTCACAGACATTCTCCATTCTTTCAAAGTTGCATTTGGGTGTGGTTTAGAATGCAGTCCCTTGTTGAAAGAGCCACAAACAAAGTCAGCTTGTGCGTGTTACATTTGGGGGGACTGGTGATGGAATTTTGCCTAAGGCACAGACTTCTGACTTCTGCTTTTCAGATTAAAATAATTGTCATAGACTTGAGTCACAGATACACCTTTGGGGTTGTCAAACTGGGTTTTAATACAAGCAAATGTAGATGAATCAGATAAAGCACTGAATAGCATAAGAAAGTCTGAGAGAAATAATAGAAAAATTATTCTGACATCAAGGTTACTGTTTTGTAAAAGAATATGGTTTTTCAGGACAGGGAAAAATTACTATCTTAGAGAAGCATATGGCTTTCAGTCTTCAGTACCACACAGAGAATTGAGTGAATGCAGGGCCCTGTGAAGTGGTTAAATGGAGGACACAGACAAAAACACTTGCAAATTTGGTATGAGTATTTAATCCTATCCTCATAGACATCCAACTCTGTTTAAGAGATAGGAGTCTTTTATGAAGGAGTAAGTCGATGATAAGCACCCTTGGATTAGTTCAAGTAGTTGTCCTGCTTTAGCTCGGATCAGCTGCCCTGGAGTGGGGTTGCTGCTATGAGGCTTGCAATCAAGTTGGCGCTGGAAGTGTTTGTACAAGCACACTACTACTAGAAATGCAACAAATCCACAGGAAGTTCTATGCAAGGAACCAGAGAAAAGGACTTGGAGTTGTATCAGTGGTACTACCAGAAGGCTTTAGAGAAATGGCCATGAGGTCCTAAGCAGTGGAAATTATTTGCAACTCTAAAACCACCAGATGTCTGATTTAGTAGCTGTTCACCTTACTGCCCTAGAGGGAGCAGAGGGTGGCTAGAATGTAAACAGTGAATCCACCACTAGGAATCTCTCACCAGTGAAAACATCTTCCTGCCTTGCAGTGGGAGGAGCTGCTATCACATGGCATCCCTGAGGGAGCAATCAGAGCTAGCTTGGATAATGAGAAACACTTGGATCAATCCTTGTGGGAGAAGGATCAGCGGCTTTTGGCGAAGAGAGGCTGAGCAATTGAGGTCTGATTTTAAACTGAATGGGCCTCCTGAATTTCCTCTACTGGTACAGCTAATCAAGACTGAGGAGCAAAGAGAGGAAATTTGGAATCTTCAACTAGCAAGACTGGAGTTCAAACTGGGCCAGCCAGGGTGGTTTTGGGGGCCAGTGCACCTCAACTTAAGAAGCAAGATGGATTAGAGAGCAGGTTGCCTGGTCCTACCCAGAAAACACTTTACATTGGTCCAGGATTGAGGGTAGAGACAGTAGCCCCTGACAGGTTCTTAGAACTTGTCCTGAGAGGTGATATTAGTCACCCTGCAAGGCACTTCTCAGGCCCTTGCATGCGGGAGACAGTGCTGCTCCCAGTCTGCCCTGAACTTTGGAGTGACAGGTCAATTGATTTGCAGCAAAACCCAGCATTTTTAGTATAACTTTGAGGAAACATGGACTGTGCAGACTCTGGAAGCAGAGGCTGGGTGGGTAGGCCCAGATGCTAATAATGGAATAGGGGCAGCACAAGCTGGAAAGATACCTTGCCCACCGCTTTAAATCCCCATGTCTCCAGACTCACCAGGAGGAGAAGAAAGGGACTGTTATGACTTGGGTCTCAATGTCCTCTACAGAGCCTCATGCAGTCACAGGTGAGGCTTTTCAGAGATGGCTGGGTCTAGAATGTGTGATGCTGGGATTGATTCATAATGCAATGATAGTATTAATGATAGGGTATGAGTGCTACCTGCCCTAAGGGCAGGAAGTTTGGGTAAAATATAAGGGACAGAGAGGGCTAGGGTGGCTCGCTTGTCACTTGTTTGCTGCCTTCTGCCTTCCACGAACTGTTTCTCCGTGATGCCTGTCTGCCGTCCCACCCTGCCTGGGAGCCAACAGTCTACGAACTGAAACCTCTATGAACTATGAGCCAAATAAACCTTTCCTCTTTTAACTTTGGGTGTTGGGTTTTTGTCTCAGCAATGAGAAAAGTAGCTAAGACAAAGAGGGAGTCTGAGTTGAGTGAAAAGATGAGCTGGGTATGAGGAGAGGACTCACTGATCACAAGTCAACACTTGTATCTTGGTTGTCCCTGCATACACTGGAAGGGGAGTTATCAAATTTGTTAACTGGCTCTAGAAAAGTTGTAATAAGATGAAGGATTTTGTGGCATTGAATTCAAAGTACAGCCTGGTGGTTTCTCATGAGAGCAATGCAAAATTTTTTGTCACCTCACAGGAAATCCACCTGTAAATCTTTATTCCTCAAGGATCTAAGAGTTTAATGTTTGTTTCCTACATGAGGGCTAGGAGAGCCATATATAATATCATATAATTACTATTTACACAGAATTTATATTGTATTAAGTAAATATAAGTAATCTAGAGATGGTTTAAAGTACACAGGAGGATACGAGTAGGCTTTATGCAAATAGAGCATCATTTTCTATAAGGGACTTGAGAATCCACAGATTTTGGTATCCTAAGGGGTCTGAAAGCATTGCCCTGCAGTTGAGGGGCAGCTATAGCTTTGAGCAAGACAGATAGGTAAAGTGGGGCAGAGCCACACATTAGGGATGCCTGGGGATCACCTATCCAAAAGGTAATTCTCTCTCTCTATCCCATTGATTCTAGGAGGGCAGGAAGGAGAAAGGCACCACACAGTCATCTCCACGTGTGCTTCACTGGAGAAGGAGGCAGAGGCTTCAGTGTTTCAGCTGCTCCTTGGCCTGGGAACCCTCCGAGTTCTGAGCTGTACAGAGTTTGAGTCAGAGATCTCCTTCTAAAATCTTCCAAACCTTTTCAGCTGCCTGGTTTTTAATGGAATAACCACCAAGATATTCCATTATCTCTAGATCAGTGGTTTTTAATTTTTCCCCTTTCTAAAGCCCAAATTAGAAATAATGTGGAAAAACTTAGGAAACACAAGTGCAGAGAAAATAACTAAGACGGATTCAACGGCCTTACATCCTGAGTAAAAACCTGGTCGTTGAGCCTCTGGCTTGGCCAGTTCTTTCCTCGTGGACATGTGGCACTCTCTGGCCAAAGAAGCAACCACTGAGGGTGTTTGAGGTGCAGGGCTTTCACCCCTCATCTAGCCTGGGCTAGAAGACATTTGGCTCTGAGCTCAGAGACAGCTGAGGATGAGTCAGAAGGGACTTAAGGGCAGTACAAGGCCCCAGAGCCAGGTTGACCATGTTTCTCAAGCCTTAAAATTGAAACACATGGTTTGGCACATGGGTTACAATAGGATAGGAAATCTGGACTTAGAAAAGTCACATCACAGGATGTTGTAGCTGAGTCCAGAGTATGGTTTGGAGACAAGCTGGGGGTTGGGTTAGACTGACGTCCATGCAGAAGTCTGAGCACCTGTTTCCATGAAGTGGGGGCTTGGGGCCATGGTTGGCTGGAGAGCATGGAAAGAGTGGGTGGTAGAATTGCCTTGGGAAAGAAGAGAGAAAGAGACTAAAGGCCGAGGGAATGGCAGTGTCAGTCCCTCAGGGGCCTCCCCACGCAGACAGAGAGGTTAGGAAAGCCAGAGGGGCTGAATTCGTAAGAAAGTAGGGAACAACTCTCTGGGTGCAAGTAGGGCTGCTTTAGGGATCATGGACAAAACGTGGGAGATGCCATTTTTCTTGCTTTGAATGGAACCCAACTCACTGCTCTTACATATCCTAAGCTTCTGACACCTCCTTCTTACCCGAATAATCAGCATTCTTCAAAGGTTGTTAGCAGCTGTGGATTTGCAGAAAGTTTCAGCTGAGTGACAGGCCATGGAGCTTGGTAGACAACTTAGGGATGAGACAAGGGCAAGGGAGGGAGCTCTGAGTCATTGATGTTGTCAGATTTTACCAAGGGAGATTGTATTAAAGAAACGATACACATCCACCCAGCCACAGGGACATTTCCTTCCGAACTCAGAACTAGGTCACATGGTGGGTGACATGGTTGGATAACAGGATAAAGCATCTAAATTCAGAATCGGCCCAGAAAAGTGCCAAAGCAGTATCAGATTAACTTGACTGAAGGTTTAATTTGATTAGATACTAAACCTTGCATATGTGTGTGCATTTATGCAGCCTATTGTCTAAACAAAATAGGAATCCTCAGTCAACTTCATAAAATCAGCAGGAGCATTGCCAGCCAGAGGCTTTGGATTTTTTTGTGATTGAACATTTTGAGGAGGTTGTGACAGTGAGACCTATTTAGAATACAAATGATTGCTTAAACTCTCTTAAAGGCTTTAAAAATATATTTTAATCATTGAGTCTACCCTGAAGCCCAGAAGAGTATTCATGAATAAATTGTTGTGCCTTTGATTCAACTGAAATTGGGTAGACTTGCTGAATTAATGAACATTTTTCTTCTCCAGTCCTTCTCATGGCTGCGGCAATGTGCATTTCTGCTAGCTTTGTGAAATGCAGATGAAGTATAATTTTCCCAAAATTGATCTGTTCTACATCACTGAATTTCAGCTATTTGCATTTTTATGCCAGAATCAAATCTAGCTTATTATTATTGTTGTGGAAAATAATTATAATCCTTTAATTGTCATGGTACTTGACAATTAAAATGATTCACAGGCATTATTTAATTTCTTCTTCACTGTAACTCTGAGGGCTAATCAAAGTAAGAATGATCATCTGGGCCTCCAGCTCCAAAATGCCCATCCTTTCCACATGGTAAACTGAGGTTCTAAAGGGTTAGGTGATGCCCTGGCCAGGAGGAAGAGAGTTGTGGAGGCAGGAATGGAAGCCAGGGTGAGTATCTCTGCCCATCTTGAGTTCTGGCCTCACAAGCCAGTGAGGTGGGCTTGATTATCTCTACCCTGCAGCTTATTCTGGAGATGGGGATGCCAGTACAATGCCCAATACATGTTGGGAGCTTATTTGATTCCTTTTCCCACCCATCTCCAAGGGATTTCAGCCTCCATTTAGAAGTCCTGAAGCCCACCAGGGCTGAGTTGGGATGGCACAAAGCTCTCCTTCTGATCATCCTGGAAAAGGGTGGGATTCACACCACATACACATACACATGTGTTTATATAGATGCACATATGAACACGTACATATGTACACCTGCATGGGCTTGCCTGTTGAATTATGCACAGATTTTGGCTTCCTCCAGTCCCCAAGCTTCTGATGGCTTTGTTCTTATTCCTTTCCTGTCCAGTGGTCTCCTGCCCAATGCTGGGTGTGAGATGTAATGATAGCTAGGACAGTCTATGTTTAGCCTCACGTTCCCTTAGTAAAGTTAGCTTGAGTAGGGCAGGGTCGAGTCCACAAGATATGTTTTGATTTAGGTCTACAATACTCCCCAAAGCCTCATGGGTTCAGAAGGAAGGTATTTGGAAGGTGAATGGATTGTGGGTACCCTGTACTTATCAGTGGGTTAATTCATTCATGAATTTAGCAGTTGAGTATACTGTTAGGAGGTGGGGCCAAGTGGGAAGATGCAGATCACTGAAGGAGTGACGTGGAAGGGTTTATCTCTTTCCCTTGCTTTTCCCTTCTCTCTCTGCTTCCGGATGCCAGGATATGAGTAGCTTTCCTCCACCCAGGCCATTCTCTGTTTCTACCTTGGATGCAGCCAACCATGGACTGAACTCATTGCAATGGTGAGCCAAAACAAATCTCTTCTCTTTTGTTTTGTCCCAGCAATTAGAATGTTAATACAGATTTGGTGCCAGAAGTGGGTCATTGTTGTGATTATTCCTCACAGTGTGGTTTAGAAGGTTGTGGAACTGGTCTGCAGAAGTTTGGAAAGGTTTGGAGATGCTGGCTCAAGAAGCAGTAGAAGCTATAAGCCAGGCTTGATGGAAGATCCTGACCAGAGATCCGAAGACCAGAATACTGAAAAAAATGCAGATGGTAAAGACCAGTCTTGGGAGGTTTCAGTTGGGAACTAGGCAACTGGACCAGAAGCCATCTGTGTTACGTTCTGGCTGAAAATCTGTCGCCCATGTCCTGAGACTTTGTGAGGCACTGAGATTAGGGGTGGTATCTAATTAATCTGGTGAAGGAAATTTCAAGGCAGTGCAACAGCATTCAGGCTTGTAGCATGGGTACTGCTTCTGGCTTTTAGTAAGGTTTGTAGTGAGAAGCAGGACCAAAAAGCCCATTTAAAAAGCTTTCAGTTTTGCCAGAAAGAAAATTGCAGTAAAGCACAGTATGATTGCCCGATAACTATAGACTGAAACCTTTAAAAATTGTAATCCCTCTCCTTCTTTAAATTGTGAGTGTCAGGTATTGAGTCACAGTGACAAGGAAACTAACTAAGGATGTCACCATGGTCCGTCTTGTCTAGGATTCATGGGTGGGACTAATTTCTGCCATCACCTGTTCTAACCTCCGTCTTTCACAGAAGGGAAATTCTAGGCTTAGTTCTGGATTTAAACCATCTGAATGAGACATTTTCATTCATTTCTGGTAACTAACCATGTGTTATTTACCCACCTGAAGGTTCCTCTGGAAAGAATTAGAGGTATTTCACCTGGTTGTGTAGCATTGTAAATAACAGAAGACTGAACTAGAGTCATTTTGAACAACAGCCTGGAGACAAATACCTGGTTCAGGACTCAGGGACACCAAAGCTGGCTCATGGGCCTTGGTCTTTTCCTCAGGCTGCCACCTCATGTTCTCAAGTGGACTGTGTACTTCCAGGTATAGTTCTATACATCAGATAGGAAAATAAGGAAAGAGGAAGGAACAGTGCTACCAAGCTTTTTCTCATATCTCATTGGGCTATACTATGTCACATGACCACTCCTAACTACAAAGGATGTTGGGATAAAAGAGACTTAGTTCATCCTACCAAGCTAAAATAGATGCAGAGAAAAGAGAAAGAATTAGAATTGAGGGTTGGTGAACTAATCGACCTGACAGTTCTTAGTCAGGCATGAGCTCAACTTAATTAGATTAACAAGGAAAGCATATGTTTCTTTCATCTAAATGTAGCGAAGAAAAGACATATCCTTCAAACACATAATCAATTGTTAAGTATTTAGTATGGGCCAGAGAGTACAGTAGACATTAAAATACCTAAGCGAGGTAGTAAGCAAGTATTCATTTGGCAGACGTTAACCACCTGTCAGGTGCTGCAGATTCAGAGAATAGATAAGTCATTTTTGGCACATAATCTGTTTTGAAAAAAGAGCAGTGGAAATGGGAACATAGAAAGGGCTGCCAGATTCAGATGTATGGAAAGGTTTACTGGTGGACCCTAACCTGGGTCCCCTTCTTCTCACCTTTGTGGTGGGCATCTGTATTCTCTAACCCACTGGGAAGAGGCTCTGGGGTATCTGCACTGTAGGTCATGGCCAAGGGCATCTTTCAAATTAAGTTGAATTCCACACACAATGATCAGGTTTCCATGCTGTGCTTATTCAGTTTACTGCTAAGAAGGGATGTAAGAACAATAATAAAATAACAGCAATGTCATCATCATCACTGCTTACTCTGCCTCTCAAGGGCTTACTCTGTCACAGTCAAATTCTGAAGACTTTGGTGCTGAATAATCCTCAGGACACCCCTGAATGGTGGGATCTCCTGTCCCATCTCAAGATACCACCATTCTCCTAAGGGCACCGGCAGCAGTGGAATCTCAGAACATTTTAGCTGAGCAAAAGTGGATGAGATAAGATTGAGGACAAAAGGTCCTGTATGAGAAAACTAAGTCAAAGAAAATGAAGTTTGGGTTATTGATATCTGTGGAAATAAATGAGAATGCTGCATGACAGCTCACATGGAAACAGAGGTCTTTTTTTTTTTTCCTAACTGGAAATTGAGTCATGGTTTTAGGCATGGTTGACAGTGTATCAGATTATCCGAATTCAGGATTGGGCCTTGCCTTGACAGCAGGTTCCATTTGATTGAATCTCTAAACCCTAGTTACATTTGCATTCATATCCAGTCCATTGTCTTCTCAGAGTGGGACCTACAGTCAACTTTCAGACAGCCAGCAGAAGCATGACCTGCAGTGTCCCTGCCATGTCAGGGAGATTGGCCAGACCTTGGCAGGGGAAACCCACAGCCTTTCTGGCTGGCAGACAGAGCTCAAGACAACTGTAATTCTAGGTGGAGGGAATATTTAAAAGGAACAATCAAAAGAGGAGCCCCAAATTCTGTACATACCCTTGCCCAAGTCTCTGTCTGGCCTCTCAACCATGCACATTCATCTGGACTAGAGAATGTGCAACCTGATCTCAGACAACTTAACTGCCTGCTCGAACCAGTCTAATTTTGTACATCCATCTCCACAGCCATTATAGGTGGAAATTGTCATTTCCTGCACCTCAGTAGTGGCTGTGGGTGCCCTGTCATGCCTCCTTGGCACTGCTGCTTGTCTTCCCCTCCACTGCACCAATGGGTGTCTGCCTGCTACAACCTGCTTTGCAAGGTCAGGACAGATTGTACCCCCCCAACCTCCTCCCTGGAGCAGCCTTCCACCAATGACAGATGGGAGTTGGTGGAACAAAACCCCAGATCCCTTACTGTTGAGGGGAGGGGGGTGGATAGCCCCCAGACATTTGTTCTACACCATCTTTAAGAGTGAGATAGTGGGATTCGATTTGTCCCTTGCTTGGCAGTACCTCTCTCACTGGCTTGCTTATTTTCCTTTCCTGCTCCCCACCAGTGTCTCCTATGAGCACTTCCCAATGAAACCATCTGCCCTTCAATCCACATCTCAGCTGCTGCTCCGACTAAGATGGTAGGGTGCCCCAGACTCAGAGAGATGAAACAGATCACCCAGGGTTGACAGGGAATAAATGGGTACATCTGGGACTTGACTCTGGGGCTGATGGATTCAAAGTCAGTCTCATTAACTGCACCCCAGAACTACTTCTGAATCCCTGGAGTCAAAGGGGGCTTCCAAAGGCAGAGCCACCTTCAGGTGGACTGTGATAGGTGTGTGGCTGGGGTGCGTCTGGCTGCTCTTTGCTTCCCCCATGTGTTGGCAGCTGTGACCAGCTAAGGGACAGAATGACGACTCAGTTGTGTCTTTTCCTTCACAATAGACTCAAGACCCAAGAAAGTCATCAAAGGCAGGTTACACCGTCCTCGGTATAGTTACCCGGTGAGGGGTCTCCTACCTCGGGCTCTGGGAAAGGCCAGACCAGATGATGCTTGGAAAACATGCTCATCAGTGAAGACTGAGAGAGCTCATGGCTGTTTCCTTCCTGAGGAAGAGCAGGTGCCACCTGGGGGAGTCTCCTGGGACTGAGGGCACAAGCACAGGCTGCCCCCACAGCCCGTCCTCCTCAGCCAGCTGGCCCGGCACAGATGCGGCCCTCAGGACTCAGGAAGATCACTCCTGGGAGGGGCAGGTACACGTGCTGAACTCCCGAGGGGCCATCCCTGGACTCCCAGGAAAGCAGGGCTTCTGCATCCAGTGGTTATGGAGGCAGAGCAGGGGCTCCTAGCTGGCTTTGCCCCCATATCACTTTCCATGTCCCTCCCATGAGACTTAGATTTTCCCTTCCTCTTAGAGGCTCAGATCCACCAGGCAAAATGAGCCAATGACAGACTCCAGAGAGCTTGGATCCCTTGACTGTCGCGGGGAGAAAGAGGAGTTTGTCAGGGCACTTGCTCAGATTCAAGATACACAAGGCTCAGCAAGTCTCCCTGCGATGGCCTTGCCATTTGGGAAACAGACTAAGACATGGCTGAGTGGTTCAGTGGGAACTGCACAATGCTTAGATTTGGTTCAGATTCCAGCTCTACCACTCATCAAGATCCCTTAGGAAAAAGAAAGCAATGGTGGTAAATGGCAATGGGTGTTGTAAGGATCAGATGATGCTACATTTATGTAACTGCTTCATACTTAGCAGGTGCTAAGTGCAAAGGTACTATTAATACTAACGACACCTGGGGAAAGCATGCAATTGAAAGGATAATGTGATATCATGAACGTAAAATTGTGCTGCACTGACAAGACATTTACTGAATGTTTAGTAATTTTCTCTGGGTAATGGGATATAGGGAAAAACTTTACTTTCTTCTTTTATCTGTGTATTCCTTGACTTTCTTTTTATAAAGCATGTGCACATAAGAAACATTGCCCGCCTATCATTTCGAAGAGTTCTGGATAAGGCTAGATTCTTGATAAACTCGAGTATGGCAGCTTTGGATTACGAGTTTAGGAGGAGAATAATTAGTCTTTGTAGCGGAGGAGAGTTAGGGTTTCCGAGCAACTGGAGAGGAAGAAAGCCTGGGAAGAGATGAGAGAAAGGACAGCAAAATGACAGGATCCCTTGTGGTCTCCAACATGACCTTAAAGTTTGTGCACAGTCTGCTTACTTATCCAAATGCTTTTCCCCAAACTTTTGTTGTGGGAACTGAAATTGGGGCCAAGTTTCATGTAATAAGTAATGTGGGACAGGACAGAGGCAGCGTGTGAGGACACGTGACCCATGTGGGTAAATAATCCATTCTGTTCTTCCAGGAATCTGCAGAAATCTTGGGAAGGCCTTTGAGTTCCACTGGGCATAGAATTGCTGGAGAAAAAGGCAAATGGCCCCCATTACCATCCCACATTGAGAGGGGTAAAACAACAATAACCAGATTCTGGGGTTGGTGGGCTCAGCTGGGTGGTTGTGGCTCGGGGTCCCCCCTCTGGTTGCAGTGATGTGGCACAGTGGAGCTTCGGGGTTCACACACATGGAGTCTGGGCTGGTGACGCTTGGCCAGTGGGGCTGAAACAGCTGGGCTCCTGGGGAAATTCTGTCTCTAGGAGATTTTTCCACATGGTGTTTCCAGCAGGGCATCTTCAGGGGAGCTGGTCCTCTTTTATGGTTGCTCATGCCTCTGAAGTCGGGTGTCCTGAGAGAGTGCCAGGTGGAAGCCCCTTTGCCTTCCTGACCCCACTTTTGGAAGTCACATAGAGTCACTTCCACTATTAGTCAAAGCAGCCAAAAGGCCCACCCAGGTTGAAGGGGAGATGACCCAGCTTCCATCTCCTGACGGAAGAGTCGCCGAATCCTGAAATGATCACGTGGGATTGAAAACACCACTCTGGCCATGTTTGGAAGAAACAATCTGCCACCAGACATTTCACAGATGTTGAGGGGCAGGGTAGCCCTCAGCTGATATCTGAGTTACGATCAGGGGGAAGAAAACAACTAAACTGTTTTCTTTCTTTTTTAAAAAGGCAAAATATTAACAGGAGTAGACTTCAAATCAAATCTAAATTGTTTAGAAGAACATGGATGATAAAAAGGGACTTTTATTGTGGTGGATTTATCAGAACTGGCTGTGAAAATCATAATGAAAATCAGTGAGCCAGAAGGAAAACATTACTCTTGTTCAAAACCCTCTGGAGGGAGCTGGCCATGCTGGAAAGCAAACAGGATGTGCCTGGAGAACGGCCTGCGGGGCACAGGGCGCAGACCCTGGCTGTGGGCAGGGACTACCAAGGTCCTCAGGGCACCACCCAGAAGGGTGAACCCCAGCACCCTCTTGCTACATGTCCCCTGCCTCTTCTCTGTGTGTGACAGCTTGGGGACAGGGACTTGGGAGCGTGGGAATCTCCTGTCCTGGTCTGGGCTTCAGCAAGTGAGCCAAGGCCTTACAGACCCTGGTCGCCTTGGGCTCTGACTCTGAGGCCTTCTGCCCCCGTGAGGGCCCTGCTCCACAAGGCCCTCCCAGCCCTGTGCTTGCCCTGGCTTTTCCCTGATTCTGTGTCGTAAGTCCCTAACCAGACCTAATACTTGCTCTTCATTCCTGCCCTGGGGCCTGGAGGGAGTGTGTGGGTCATTGGAGATGAAAGCAGCCCACTCCTACCCTCTGGATGTCATGTGTGGCAGTGGCCTGTGTGTCACTCATTGATCTCAGGCAGAAGGTGATGGTGGTGACACGAGTTTGAAAATACTTCCTAACTCTATGTTAGCTCTGGAAAGCAAGATTGAGGGCAAAACCCTCCACACAGTTGGCCATCTACCTTTCCCCCTCATTCTCAGGCCAGCATTCCTCTGGTCTCCTGGACCCTCCTGCCTTGTGGGAGCCACACCCTGTCTCCCCCACTTCTATGCATCACCTAAATCAGTGGATAAGATTTTGACCAGTTCTGGTTCTGGATTCTTAGGGGATGGATAGCAATGGATCACCACGCTCTGATTTCTCTTGAAATACGTTGTCCCTTGATCTTCTTTCATGGACTCTAATAGTGCAAACACTGAAAAGACCATAGAGATCACCTACTTTGACCTCCTTATTGTGTAAGCCAGGAAACTGAGGCTGGAAGGAGTGATTTGCTTGCTAATTTCCCTACCAATGTCTTAACTGGAGCTTGCCAAGGGGCCCCTTTGGGGCATGGCACAAACCTCTTTCCCCACTGCCAACCTCCCGCTCCAGCCCCCTTCCTGGCTTGCAGTGGGCAGGCCATGCTGGCGAACATGCCAAAGAGTGTCAACCAGGAACGTGTCTCCCTTCTTGAAATACACCGTGGATCAGCAGACAGGCCCCTCAAGACCCCAGCAATGCAGTTTGCTAAGAGCCCAGCACACAGTAACCCAGAAACATATGTGGTGAGCAATAACAGTCATAAATTTTATGAGATTATGTGTTCCTAATGTGAGATTTCAGGCTGATCTGTTTGTTGGGCTATGCCAAGCTTCAGCGGGATTCAATCAAATTGTGCTTAATCTTCCTTTATTTACTCTGGTTGAGGGTGAGTCACGGAGTGTGTCTCTGGGCCCGTCTGCTGAACTAATTTACCTCAAGGATTCTGATGGACTAGTGATTTGTTTCCTCTAAATGTCCGGGGTTTATTTACTTACATGATTAGGTGGATCTGTGTGACATATGGTGAAAGTCTACAGCCATCCAAGGACTAGGGTCACTCTGAAGAGTCCACGAGGGACAAGGAGCACCTCAGAGGTGTCCTGGTTTCCTTTTCCTCTGGAGCTTGCTTTGCTACCTGTTGCTTAACTCACAGGGCTTAACTCTGCGCCTTCTTTATCACAGAAATGCAGTTTGGCCAACCGCCTGTGTCCCTGACACTGGGCTATGTGGCTCTGGAATGGACGGGGGCTATGATCTCCAGGAGAGACAGAAAAGCCTGGAAAATTGGCTCAAAGACCAGAGGGATTCTAGTGACCAGGCATCTCCATCTTTGTCCAGCTTTCTGAGCCTCCAGGGAGACAGGGACATGCAGCTGGAATTTGGGGCCCTGCACCCTCAATCCCTTATCTCAGTCCTCTGAGAGGCTGTAGGTCCCCTTGGACTAAGAGCAGTGAGAACCACTCTGTAGCCTGACAGGATGGTTTTGGGGTGGGAGGGATGTGGCCTCCCAGGCTTGAGGTTTGGGTGAGAAGAATTTCTCTTGATTTCTACTTTGATCATAGTGCCAACTGTCCTAGTTTGCCTGGACTGAGGAGGGTCCTAGAACGTGGGACTTTTCTGTGCTAAAAAGTGGAAAATTCTAGGCAAAGCAGAACCAGTCAGCCACCGTGACTTTGATGTTCGCTGACTCTTGGCAAGTTAGGCCTGAAGATGTGGCCAGAACTTTGGGCAAGGGTGAGAGAGTCCCTCTCACCTTAGACAACTCCTGCAAGGGCCTGGGCTTGGTGAGCAAGTTCACCACTTTGATTTGAACATTTGTCTCATCTGAAACTCCTGCTGAGATTTAACTGCTACTGAAGCAGTGTTAACATGTGGGGTTGTTAAGAGGTGGTTTGGTCACCTGCTCATTGCTGCCACAAAGTGATTAAGGCCATTCATAACCCACGACTGAACACTGGTTACTGTGAGGGGGCGAATGAAAATGCTTGCTCTTTCACGAGTACTTCCCTGACCCTCCACCACCACCCAAGGAGTACTAAGCTACATCCCCAACCCTTTTTATTTTGAGACAGGGTCTTGTCAAGTTGTCCATATTGTCCTACTTGTGACCCTCCTGCCTCAGCTTCCTGAGTAGCTGGAATTACAAGGGTGTGGCACAGTGCTGGCTTCCCATTCTTGCACCATAGGGTGACATAGTATGTAGACTTTTCAGCCTCCACAACCGTAAGGAATAAATTTCTTTTCCTTGTAAATCATCCAGTTTATGGTATTCTGTTATAGCAACAGAAAACAGCTAAGACAAAAACCCCATCCGCACCCACCATTCTAAGAGCGAACGTTTCCTTGCTTGTTTTCTGAGGCACACAATGCCCATCTCCACCTGGCACAGGGGGACAACAGGCTCTGAGCCCACCCTAAGTAAAGAGAAGCCCACAGTCTCCATGGGGTGACAGGCAAGCCAAAGCAAGTGTCATGGCAAAGACATCGTGGTCCCCTGGAAGCCCAACATTGACATTCCTGAAACCCTGATGGTCCAACACAGTTTCAAGCTGGCAGCGGATGTTGGATTCATCTCTGGCAGTAGTGGCTGTGGGCAGCTCTGTGACTGTGTTTCATTTTTAGTGTTAAAAATTTAGAACCCCTTATGATGAACCTTTTCATTATAAGGGTAACACCCAGATTCTATGGCACCCAAGGCAAGAGTATGGACTCCAGAGCCAGACTGCCATTTAATTTGACCTTGAGGACTTTAGTATAATTGCTTTGGGCCTCAATTTCCTGACCTATAAAATGGGCACAATGGCAAAGTGACTGCAAAGAATTAGTCATTAATATTAAAAAAGAATTTAGAATGAGGCTTTGTACATAGTAATTACTCAAAAAATATTGTCTGTGACATGGGAATGGAATGACAAACATGTTAAGTGACTTTGTGCACGTGAGGTTAGGGAAATTCTAGAATCTCAGTGGCAATGGTCCTTGCCCAGGGGCCCCTCCCAGCTGGTCTCCCACTTACCAGGCTGCAAGGTATCCTTCTCCCCCAGAGCATGGGCACCCTCCAAGTTCAGTAAGTGACAACATCCCCACTTCCACCCCATCTCCCAGGTAATGCAAACATGTACACATAGAGAATTTCTCTGGGTGCTTCTTATGTGTTGAATTTCAGCTCCTGTATTATTTTGGATCTAAATTGCATTAATCCTACTTCAAATGTCTTGCCACATTAGTCCTGAGCTAATAAATTTAATAGTGGACAAGCTTACCTTTGGCTTACATTTTGTAATCTACGTCTTTATTAATATACCAAAACGTTATATAAAAAAGAATTGCATAGAGTGTCTAATTGAGTTTTTATTACCATAATGGCATAAGCCCAACTTTCCCATAGTGCATTTGTCAATGTTTCAAATTCGTGTTTGGTAAATGTGTGTTTAATACACATTTCGCTGAAGCTGAAAAGCAGTTGTATAATTTTTAATGGTATTAAAAAAATTGGTAGTGTCAGAAGAGATTTTTGCTGCACCATTCACTCTGAAGATAAACTATCCACAGTCAAGGAAGAGAAAATGCTCTGGAATTATTTCTTAAACTCATCAGTTTCAATCTGTTGTGTTTTCCACGCATATTTGCAACACTGATACCATGAATTATTTTATTCTTGATTGTTTAGGTACATTGTCTGCTAACATTGTTTATCATCCTTCCACACTTGTGTTGTTTAGTAAAAAAAAAATTCCCAGTGTTTACATATAGAAATATTTGCATTTTAGGAATCCATAAATCCAACAGAAAATTATCTGTTCTGTATTTACCAGTCTCACATACAATAGAAAAGGTTGTAGCCAAGATAATGACAAATATTTAGCTCTTACCTGATTCAGATTGATTTCAATGCACATATTATTATTTTAATTATTTCATTCCTTAAATAGGTACCATATTACTTGGTGTCAACATTTATATTATACATAAATGTTCTGCCATAATATTATCAAATTTTGCTCTGGCTTCTGCCAAATGGATAAAGTTTCCATTATCATGTTCATGCTCATAAAGTTTTCTGGATGTTCTTCTGAACAGAAGACCTCGTTTGCCAAAAATTAAACCATGTATAATGTGCATTCAACAACAGCACAACAATTCTTCCCTCATGTTTGCAATTTATTAGCAGCACTGATTATTTTTTTAAAAAACAGATGTCAGGTTTTCAATACTGTATTAGTCAGAAGGGGTCAAAGGATGTTTCGGTAACAAGCAATGTCAGAACCTGAGTGGTCTGACACAATCAGAGTCCACACTTGTGCAATTCCAAGCGCAGGTCTGTGTGACTTCTAGGGCATCTTCCCTTCATACCTGGGCCCAGTGACCCAGGCAGACATCCTGCAGCTGCTTATCTGGAACCCAGAGCCTCCTCTGTCTGTGCAGCAGATAAGAATGGTGGATGGCCTGATACCAACAATGAAATGTTTTGCTTGTAAATAATACAACCATAGCCAGCCATGTGGCCTCTCCAACAGGTGAATGGAGCAGAGATAAGTCATAGTTATGTTTGCCTGGAAGAAGAGAACCAAATTCAAGTAAGCGCCAGACTTCTCTGTCACCTAGTGAAATATGTGTTATTGTGCTCTTCCTGTTTACAAAGAGTACGTGATAAATGCTGCTAGTCTTTGTACCCATTTCTCACTTCTCATTCTTTTCCCCCAAAGAATTAGCACTAGAGATAAAAACAGAATCTTTCACAGAAGAATAAAATAAGCACAGTCTAGTGATAGCTACTTTTCACTCTTTGGAAAAATTGGGGTGCAACAAGTATTTGATAACTTCCTATTTCTAGTTCTTTTGGAAAGTTAAATTTTCTGAGGTTGTCAAAACAAATCCAACTAGAGTATTCTCATGTGCAATGTCCAAATTCTGGGATCTCTCCAGCTCTAACCACATCTACTCTGTGAGTTTTCCAGCGTCTTCCTGTTTCCTCTAAGCCTGGCTGGGAGTTTGCGGAGATGGCTTTAGGGGGGCTCCTCCAGCTGGTCCTGCAGGCTCCCGTTCACTCCACTCTCCCCCTGCTCTGGTTGCTCCCCTTACTCATGGGTACTGAACAGCAGTGAAGTCCCCAAATGCACAATCTTCTACTGCAGCTTACCACCACACAGTCCTCTTCTGTTGTCTAACTGACTGGCACCACTAAAACTTAGGGTTCTCAGTGTCTCAAGAAATGGTAGAGAACTAGCACTTTCAGTGCAATGGCTAAGTAGTGTCCCACAACAAACTATCCTAAATTTCAGTAGCTGAAAAATAATGAACATTTATTTTTCTCACGATTCTGTAAGGTGATAATTTAGGCTGGAATTAGAAGGGCTTCCTCTTGTGTCTGTGGCCAGTTGTGGGTCAACTTTGCTGACCTTGACTGGCTTCTTTTACACACTTTGGGTCTCATTTAGGGTAACTGGGCTGCCCAGCTCTGATGAATATGGATTCTTAACATGGATGAGACAGGAGTCCCAGGAAAAAGGCCAACAATCAGAATTAGTAGATGTCCATTATACCAGATTCTATAAGTCAACATAAGTTACAAGTTCAACCCAGAATCAAGGAGATGGAAAAGTAACTCCATTTCCTCGTGGGGGAAGCTACAAGGTCACATGCTGCCACAACCCATGCAACGCTTGAGGTTCTTGGGGTGAAGGACCGTGAGAGAATGAGAAAATAAAGAAGAAATGAAGCTGAGGTCAGAGGGAGACCTTACTCTCCTGATGGGAGGAAAGGAACTGCCCCCTCACTGTAGGGGTGTTTGTTTATACATTTAGCAACACAATATCACATGGTACCCCTTTGCCTAACAACCCATCGCTTGGATTGTCTAGGGGTTTGGTGTTTTTCTGGACTGAAGCAGCTCCTTCACGTGGCTTGCCCTGGGCACTCTTTGTTCTTGGGGCAGCCATACCCCGACTCTGCACGTGTGATCAGTTTCCAGCTTCAATGGCTCCATACAACAAGCAAAGGAGACGAACATAAGGAGAAGTGCAGGAATGCCGCCATGCTCATGACCCTCTCCCAGCCCTTCCTTGCACTCAAAGTGGAAGTCCATGGAGCTCAGGTTAGAGGACATGTTCATGACAGGCCCAGGCTCACCCTGAATCATCAGTGTCCCTGACCTTGACCATGTTCATATGTGCCAGCTCTGTGCAGTGAACATAGTCCAAGCTCAAGTTGAGCATAAGAAATGTGAGCAGGCCACAGTACCAGGGAATGCGAGCAGGAACTCTTCAAGAAGACCTTGAGCAGCCCTCTCTCTCCTAGTCTCCTGTTTATTAGTGTCACTTCCCCGAGACTGCCAAGCCAAGTACGTCACTTTTGAGTGGGTTCTCCTCTCAGAGGGAGATGGTTGTAATCTTAGCCTCTTGAGTGTCACTAAGGGAAGAGAAGACAGACCAATCCAGATGCTGGCTTCACCCTGGCCCTTCTGTGTTCAGGGCTCATTCTCAGCTCCCTCTTTCTGAGCTGAAAGGGGAGTCCTAAAATGCAGATGGAACCCAGGAAAAGGACATGACGAACATCTTTCTTACATGCCAGTGGATCGGTTCTATACTTCACCTGTCAGTGCCGGCCCAGAGGAGCTACACTGCCTCCGTGTAGGCAGGAGTGGGAGTGAAGAGCCCACGCAGTAGACTGAGGGCACCGTTGGGGAGGTGAGTCCCTATTTTAAGTCAGATCAGTAGGGGTAGAAGCAATCTTATGCTTCTTCAAGTGGCACAGAGCCTCTGGCTTCTCTAGGGCCTCTGGTTGCAAAGTGACAGGCACATAAGCCAATTACGGGGCAATCTTGGTGAGGGAGCCATTGGCT
The DNA here is from genome assembly GCA_004363535.1 of Dasyprocta punctata. Taxonomy (NCBI): domain Eukaryota; kingdom Metazoa; phylum Chordata; class Mammalia; order Rodentia; family Dasyproctidae; genus Dasyprocta; species Dasyprocta punctata. Next base: position 25,823 of record RJWM01009823.1, on the reverse strand, counting down.
GGGAGTTCTGGGGTATGGTGTCCCAGAGGACCCGGGGCTCTCTAGTGTGGCTTCCCAACTGCTTTTGGCCTTGCCACAATATTGAACAGAAGATAAAAATATAGAACAGCTTCTCCTCTTTATAGGAGACTCATGCTTTCTTCTGCGCATGGGATCTTATTTAAAATGAAATACGGATACAGGTGTAGAGGCAGGTTTAACACTATGAAGCATTCCATTCATACAATTTTTTTCATTTATGCCTTGACTACTTCCAAACAGAATTTGAGGCAGCTTACAGAATTAATAAGGTGGAAATAGGTCCCCAAACAATTATCAGAGAACTCAAGAAGAAGGCAAATAATAAAAAGCACGCAAAGTGTAAAATTACATTCAAAAACCAGACCGAGAGGGGTTTCTTCTACTAAGCATAGCTTTCAGCTCTTGAGGAATAAAAAGACAGAAAGGTAGAGAAGATGACTAATGTTTACCAAGCACCTCCTATGTGCCAGACACTGCAATTCAATGATGCGAACCGAACCTTTTTTTGTGTGTGTGTGTGAACTTTTCAGTAGCCATGGTAAAGAAGGGAAAATTAGCATTCTAATAAAAGAGATCTGCATAGATTCATCAGGAAGCCACCTTTTCCTGGCATGGAAGATGAGTCTATGTATAAAGCACACCGAGGAAGATTTGTGCAATGTCTTCTGAAGCAGTTGTGCTGCGTTCGGGTGCCAGGTGAGACGGAATCAACACACTCCGCCTTGCCTGTTAGGGAAATACAACTGCAAAAAGACTGTACAAGATGCGGTTGGGGGACTCTGAAAAACAAATAGCAGAAGAAGAATTTTGGGGAAGACCAGAATTCGATGTACCACCAGTCTGAATTGATCACTTTTTCCATCCAGACCTTGAATTTAAAGGTGGGTATAGTCGCAGGAGGTGCACAACAGAGAGGGTAACAAAAGCCCAGGTTTTCTGACCAGGGTACTGAAAGGGAGGAGCTCGGGAAGTTGAAAAGTAACAGAGCGGAGGAGATTCCTTGGAAGGTGGTTACAGAAAGGTATTTTTCAGATGCAGGGCTCATCGCTCAGCTACCTGTGTGTGGATCTGACCCAGAACCAAGGCCACCAGACCATCACCCAGATCCCAGCCTGACCGCTAGGGGGCTCCTCTCTGGAACAGATCTGAACAGCGCAGCCAACGCTGAAAATGGAACTGGGTTGGAAATGGAGGATTGAACTTAACCAAGTTCATTGCCTGTTAAGACAAAAATAGCAACATTCTTTGTGGGATTTAAACAAGATCCAGAATTTCCTAGCAGTATAATCAAAATGTCCAGGATACAATTCAAAATTACTTGGCACATAAAAAAACTAGAAAAACCTCAATTTGTGTGGGAAAATACAATCAGCAGATGTCAATGCTTGGACAACCCAGATGTTGGAATTACCTGACAAGGACTTCAGAGCAGCTATGATGAAACGATCCAAGAGCAAGGACAAATTTTCTTGATGTGAATGGAAAGATAGAAGGTCTCAGCAAAGATACAGAAGATATGAGAACAAAATGGAAAACTTAGAGCAAAAAAATATAATAGTAAGTGAAATGAAAATACGCTGGGGAGAATTGAAGTGACAGAGGAAAGAGGCAGTGAATTTAAAGACAATTCAACATTAATTATCTACTCTGAACAGTAGAGAGAAAAAATGTTGGAAAAGTGAATACAGACTAAGAGACTCTTTGCACAATACAAAAAGATTCATTTTAATCATCAGAGTTTTAGAAGGAGCGGAGAAAGAGTATAGTGCTGGAAAAAGATACTTGAAGAAACAAAGCCTAAAATATTCTCAAATTTGGTGAAATGCATTAACCTAGTGCTACGGTTTATACATTGTGTCAACTTGAGAAGTCTAGCAACTTAATTAAGTAACTCAGCAGCTCTACATCTTGGGGTGTAGACCACAGTTACCTGGTCATTGTTACAATTTGAGAAGGTCAGAAGTTTAACTGGGAGACTCAGCAGGGAGCCAGGGGTCTTACTTGGTAAACATCCTCATCCTGTGCAAAGGAAGGCAAGGATGTTTGTGAATGCTACACCCACCCTGGGGTGGGGAGTGTCCTGTGTACTATATAAGGGAGGAGAAGAAGCTTGCTCTTGCCCCTCTTTTGCTCTGTCTGCTTTTGCTTGGCTGCTGCCTTGAAGTGTTGTTCCTGTGCCATGCCACCGTGCTTTGGAGTCAGCTGATTGTGGACTGAAACCTCCAAAAACTGTAAGCTAAATAAACCTTTCCTTCCCTAATTTTGGGCGTCAGGTGTTTTGTCTCAGCAAGGAGTAAAAAGTAACCCAGACACCTACAGATTCAAGAAACTGAATGAACTCCAAACAGGGAAATCCAAAGAAATCTATGACCTGCTATCTCTTAATCAAACTACTAAAAACTAAAGACAAAGAGAAAATCTTGAAAGCACCCAGAAGGATAAAATCATATTGCTTATTGTGGAACAATAATTCAAATGTATAAGGACTTTTAGAAACTTCAGAGGTAAGAAGGAAATGATACATTTTTCAAGTGCTGAAAGAAAAAAACTATTATCCCAGAAACCTACATCCCATGAAAATTTACTTCAAGAATAAAGGTGAAATAAAAACATTTTTAGCACAAAGAAAAGTGAGAATTCGTGATCAGTGGACTTGCTCTAAAAAGAATTGCTAAGGACATACACTACACAGATAAAAAATGATATAGGATGGGTACTTGGAACATCAAGAATTCAGGGAAGACAACAGAAATGGTAAATTACTGGAAACAGTTTTATGGAAAATGCAAAGATGTTCCAAGTTCAGCTATTTCTTATATCAGCTCTGAGGACGCCAAGGACATATGTTAAACTGCAGTCCTAAAAATCAGTGCTGTGGGGGCCATGGGGGATTGAATGGGTGACATGTCAGATTGTGTCCCTCTCTGCTCCAAGGTGTCCATCTCATCAAACGTCAACTTCTTAAGGTCTTCCCTGGGTCTTCCATTCTAAACAGAAATGCCTCCTACCCTATTACTATCTATCCTCATTTTCTGCTTTATTTTTCTTCATAATTGTCATCAACATTATCATACTATACCTTTACTTGTGTCCATATTTATTAACTGTCAAGTCCCACTTCATGAAGACAGGGATCTCTGCCTTTTTGTTCATGGTTTTATGCCACGCACAGGAATTGGCATATAATGGGCAGATTCAATGTCCAGTTTTTCTCCAAGACTTAACAAAAGGCCACGATGTGTGGGAGTGAACAGATAGGTATTTCTGTAAACTTGAATGACTGTCATCTCAGATGGCTCACTTACCAGCTATGTTATTGACCTGTAGACTGAACACTTTGGTTTAGCTGCCCAGCTGCTCTTCCTCCTTCTGATGGCAGTTGGCCCATTTTGAAAGCAAACTATTCCTTTCTTGTCTCTGACATATGACTCAAATAGGAGCTCCATCTCACCTCATGGCTTTGCTGATTGGTCTGGGAATGGGCACCAGATCAAAACAACCAATCAGTGTCCTTCTCTGGGACTCTTGAATTGGAACGAGCAGGGAAATGTGGGGAACCATCCATAAATTGCTTGCTGTCACTTGGGAAGGGATAGTGAGCAAGTCTTGCACAGCCAGTCCCTGGTAGCACTCATCTTCGGGACAGGCGTCCCCATGACTTCCTTGTAAGTTAATTGTGTGAGCCAATTCATATGTGTTTGGTTAAACTGCCTCAAACTGGGTTTGTGTTACTACAAAGAGAATTCTGAATAATAGAGTTTATCTGAAATTTCAGCTATCACTATTATCAAAAGCATTCCTATATGTGAACACTGTGCAAGGTCTCTGATGGAGGGGAGGGTAGACAAGTGGTGTAGAGTCTCTGGGATTAAGAGTCCTTCAGTTTAGTTGTGAAGACAGCTAGATTCAGAAATGTCACTAAAGTGTACCAAGTGAGTAGTACATTACATGGGCAATGAAAAGGAGAGGCAACAAAGCACCATGGGATGAAGCGGCTTGGAAAGGTTTTGTGGAGAAGTTAAAACCTGGGCTAAAAGTAGAAAGGAATGTAAGATGTGGACAAACAAACGAGAGGAGAGTATTCTGGGTAAATTGCATGGACAAAGGCTTCAGGTACACGTGAAGGAGTTATACCAGTAAGTCATGGGAGGTGGTTTTCATGTTTTATAACATGCTCATATTTGTCATTTTATATTTTCATAGTAACCAAATAAGGTGGAGTATTGTGATGTATCCATCTCACAGATGGCTCCAGCCATTTGATGACTTTCTCAAAAATACGTATCATAGAAAGTGGCTGACCTAGAATTTAAGCCAACTCTTTTGTTCAAGGGGAGGGTTCTTACTGAATGTCAAATAAGAGAGTATTTATCATGATATTAAGAGACCAACTAATATTCAACAGTTTCTTAATGTTGTCAAGTAGTCAATCAAAAAATACTCTTAATTGTCTTTTTTAAAAAATTGACATGTTTGATTCAAGATTCAAACATATCTCACGAATTGAATTTAGTTGGTGAATTCTGTGTCTTTAAAAATCTATTGGTTCTCTTCCCTGCTTTTTCCTTGTTTCTTATTTGCAACATTTTGGATTTTGGGAACTTCATCTCAATGGTGTCAATTAACATGCTCTGTTGTTCCCTGTATTTCCTGTGAACCTTGGTTAGATCTTGAGGCTTGGTTTTGGAAGAATACTTCATTAGTGTTGATGTACGCTTCCAAATGCAATACATCAGGAGACATGCAATGTTTTGTCGTGTTTCTTTGTGTCATCATTGTGTTCAAGTATTGTCAGCCTGACACATTCACTAGAAAGCTCTCCATTGGTTCTTCTCTTGATGGTTTTAGCAGCTGTTGATATCTTTGCTTAGTCCCATTATAACATCTAGGGACACAAAATGTTATATTTTATTTATCATTAATTCATTTATAGCCTGGAATCCTTCAGCATATCAACTACTTGGCTTCCTGAAAAGTAGATTAAATGTTTTGGGTTTTTTTTGTTTTGTTTTGTTTTGTTTTTTTTCATTTGTTTGTTTGAGACAGGGTCTCACTACGAAGTTCAGGCTGCCCTTGAGCTCACTGTGTAGTCCAGGCTGAACTCCAACTCACAGTAATCCTCTTGCCTCAGCCTCCTGAGTGCTAGGATTACTAGCGGCACCACCATGCCTGGCAGAATAAATGTGCTGTTCTTTCTCTTTATTTACAGATTTTCAGAATTATGAGTTAGATGCCTAACGTAGGCCACAGGTGACCAATTAGTTTGTTCTATTATTATTAATATTATTATGGACTCATGAATTTTAATATCTTTGATGTGCTTTAATCCATTTTGATTATTCCTCATTTTGAGGCTCAAACTGTTTAGCCTTTGCTCAGCAGGAGGCCCTCAAGTTGGCTCCTGAGCCCTTTTGGTATAATTGCCACAGCCTTTGATATCTTGCTTGCTTTTCAGGCTCCTCTTGCACATTGCCGGCTCTGGACCTGAAAAAACGCCATTCCACAAAGAGCTCTCGGGTTCGTTTTCGCAGGAATGGTGTTTAGAGACAGCTCTCTGGGCCCTGGGGGTATTCATTATTCCTAAATAGGTCACTGCCTCTAGGTCTCTACAGCAGGCAGAGAAGGAAAATAAATTTTCTTTTAAAGAAAAAATGCATTATGGATTCATGCAGAGGTTCCCCACTCAAATTTAAAACCGCACAGCTTTTACTTAACTTTGGTGACTTTATATTTGTATCTCTTTTCTCTTATTCTGAAAATCTTGCTCCAACGTGATTTGTTTTATGCTATTATATATGTGGCTTAAGTACAGCAGGAGAATCATTAAAGATAAAATTACTGAAACCACTGTTTAATATTTATACACAGATTTGTTTTTTCTTAATCATCATGATACATCTCACTAGGGTTGCATAGGCAAGTTATTGTGTTTTAAAGTCATTTTAAAACCTTCCTTGTATGAGTAAGCTGCAAATTGATACAGTAAGGCTTACTTGCTTTATTTACTCTCCATTTTCAAGGATTGCATTTAATTCAATTTTTTATAATTATGTAAAGCATTTACAGTGTTTTAAGGTAAAATCTATAAACAAGATGCATTCAGAGAAGTCCTGTTTGCATCCATAACCTCTTTACCTCCCCCTTCTTCTGCAAGTAACTGGTCTTGGTTTTTGTTGTCCTGTGTTTTAAAAAATATACACTTAATTCATATATACAAACAATCTCCTGTTTCTCAGATAAAAAACACTATCCTATACCCAGTATTCTGCACTTTCTTCCTTTTAATAATATGTTCTTAAGATCACTTCCTAGCAGCATGTAGAAACAATTCTCATTTCTTTTTATAGGTCATGGTAGTCTATTGTGTGTTTTCATAATATTAAGCTCCATACTTGACACAACCAGTTCTCTGTTGATAGGCATTTTGACTGTTTCCAAGTCTTTACTATTAAATATAGTCCTGCAGAAAATAGTCTTATATATGCATTCCTCCCAATATTCCTTTGGTGTAGACTCTTACAAGGGAGCCAGATTATTCAAAAGGCAAATGCATATGTAATTTTGATAAATACTGCTGAATTCCCTTGCTAAGGGTTATACCATTTTACATTTCCAATTTGCAGTGTGTTGAGTGCCTGTGTTCCCATTTCCCTCTAATAGGTTGTCAAACTTTTGGATTTTTGCTTGAAAAACGACAACTCAAGGCAGTGTTGTTTTACGTCATTTTTATTATGCTCAATTTAAGTTTAATCCCCTAATGCTGCTTCTGACTCACTGTAGCCATTCAAAAATTATTCTTTGAATCCGTGAAGGCATGAAGTGGTATTTCAGAAAGATGAATCTAGCTGCAGAATTCAGAATAGTTTAGAGTACAGAGACAATAGAGGCAAGAAACACAACAAATTTTAGGACACAAACCCAAGTCAGAAGAAATGCAACTTTAGTTTTCCACTACAACTCCTATTTTATATTTCCTCTTCTCTGAGGTGCATAAATTTAATCTGTCAGTTCCTACTTATCCCTGCACTTGTGTGTGAGTTCCAGGGTCCAGGGCCTCTCTACAACAGTGGGAGACAGGGTGACACAGAAAGTGGGGACATGTTCTTGATCACCATTTGCCACTCTTCAGAGGGTCCTTGGTCAAGATGTGAGGGAGTTACAGCTGTGTGGCCTCCCTCGGTTTCATCCAAGGGCCTTTTCCAGTTGTCCCAGCTCTGTGATGCCGCTCTTGGGTGCTTGAGGAAACCTGGCTGTTCTCCCACCTGGCCTGGGGCCTTCAGAAGACTCTGGGAGGACATTAAAGCTCTTACCTTCTAGATCAGTGGTGGCAAACCTATGGCATGTGTGCCAAAGCTGGCTGATCGTTATCACTGAAAGCTCTAAAACGTTCGCTATCACTGTTGTAGACCCTTCCTGTGGCCATATCTATGCCTCACCTCCTGGGCTGCTATGGGTGCCACTCTGGGAGATGGACATGTTTCCTCTGCTCTGGAATGTCCCCTAAATCTACCTAGAGCTCCGAGTGAGTGTGGGTAAAGTGTGCACGCTTTCCTCTAAGGGACCCACCAAATTTTCCACTCTATCCCCACTGCCCAACTGCAGGGTATTTCTCTCCTGAGGAGAGATGGAGAAGAGACTGTCTCTGACTAAGCCACTGGTTCCCAGGCTCTTGAACGTGCCTGATTTTTTAAAGCACTAATGACCCTTCCTCGAGCAATGGATAAGTGCCTTGCAGACTAGTTTGGTTGGAGGCACAAGGAGAGCCTCAGTGAATACTTCCAAATAGCATCCCAGTTACAGCAGTTAAAAGCAAATGGCCACAGCCCAGGTATGACATGATGAGAGCTGGAATGAGACACTGGCTGCGGGTATGGAGCAGATTAATTGAAGAAGGAAGGAGAAGGATTCAAGAATGGGATTTGGAGCTTCTCAAGCCAAGGAATGATAGTGCAAGGGACTGAAATGAGGCCAGCTGGAGGTGGGCACGCCAGTCCTCAAAGAAGGATCAGGAACTTTGCTTGAGGTTTTGGTGAGATGCACAGGTGATGGTTAAATCCACGAGAGGGGCTGAGATCCCTTCTTCCAGAAAATTGAGACAGAGAGACAGTTAGTGAGTTTCCAGGGCTGCATCTTGGGCTGCTTCTACTTATATGAGGTAGGGAGTGGGAGAGGACAGACAGTTCAGAAGGCCTCGTCTTTGCAGGGCCAAGCCATGTGCAGCCATGCCCTTCTTCCCACAGTCTGGCTATTTGGGAGGAGAATTTATTTCAGACCTTTTCAAACATACACTGGTCTGGTGTTTATGTGTGTGCAAAGCTCCATCTGCTATCCCGGAAACTGTGCATCCTTGGGAATATCAGAGATTCTCCCTGGTTTCTCCCTGTAGATACAGCCCCTCCCAGAGGCAGGGCTGGCTTACTTTCTAGACAGTGTAACAAACATACACTGCTCACCCAGGAGCACAGCAAGGTGCAATTCTGTGGGATGGCATTTACAAACTGCCAGATCACGGGCTGCATCTGACCTAATGACTTCTATTGTTCAGTTTTGACTGAAACGTGGATTTCAAGATTTTCTTGAAGAATCCATTTGGCCACAGGGACCTGCATTCCCTAAAGGCAAATCCAGCTAGAAAGGTGGACACCTGCTTCCTCAGACAGGCACACATCTCATACTTTATGATAGATCATGACTGTTCAACATCTTTCACCTTCCACTTCTGGTCTAACATCTGTACACACTGTATCTGAAACTGTAGGCTCAGGACTTGTATTAACCAACTTCTGGTGATAGTGAGTGATTTTACCTTTTAAAATCTGAGTGTCCCCATCTGTAGAATGATAATGATAACAGTTGCTTATCTCCCAGGGCAAAGTACAAATATGATACCTAGAAATTGCTTAACAAGTGGCAACTGTTTCCATTAAAAATGAGTGAGAAAATTTCCCTGCTTACCGGATTCCAACACTAAAGCAAATGTCTTAGTTAATGTTGTGTGGCAGTAACAAAATACCTGAGGCTGGGTACTTACATGGAAAAGCAGTCTGTGTAGCTCACAGTTTAGGAGGCAGAAAGTCCAAGAACAGGTAGCCCTGTTTGTTTGGCTATTGGTGAGAGTCCCTGCATCACAACATGGCAGAGAAATGGAAAAGGAGCTTCTCCACACCAAAGGGGCCAGGCACACTGCGAGGCTCACTGTTTAACACCCTGCTCCCATGGGAATTAACTCACTCGTGGAGACCAGCTTTAATCCCTTCCAAGGGTGGTGACCCCACAGCTTAATTGCCTCTCATAAGGCCTCACCTCTCTTCTCATCCTCACTGAGCACCAAGCTTCTAGCACATGAACTTTTGGGGTCACACTTAAACCACATCCAACCATTGTCCAAAGTGAGAGCCCAAGGCAGAATGAGCTTGGGGCAGCACCCTCAGGCTGTGGCACAAGGAGGTCTCCCTGAGTGAAGCAGGGACTTCAGGGCCTAGATTTCTTTCCTCCTCTGTGGGAGGCAGAGCAGCCCAACTGGGCCTGCCTGGGCTTTGACAGCCCCCCCCCCATCCCACAGGCCGGAGCCCAAGCCCTGGGAAGGCTGGTCCCCACCCCAGTCGGCTGCCTCTCTGCTGTGATTCCAAGAACAGGCTCTATCAGTTGGGCCCAGTTTCAAGAGTTGGATTTCTTGCCATTTCCCCTCAGTCATGTGGCCTTTGGAGTGGACAACACAGGCGGGCGGGAATGCGATTAGCTGTCAGGCCTTTTCCAGGCAGGAGAGTGTGTTTCAGATGGGGTCAGGGTGGGGGTGTGAGGGTTAGGGTGTCAGCCTCCCTTGGGAGCCGACCCCAACCCTCCCCCAAGTCTTCAGCACTCCCGGGAGACTTGCGGGCTGAGGGAAGCAGGCTGAGCGGAAAAGGCTTTTTTCTGTCTGCCTGGGGCCGGAGATGTTCGTCTGACCTCTCTTGCCTTCGGGGAGCCTGGCCTGGGAAGGGGGTGCGCCTGTCAAACAAAAAGGCACGTGCATTGCCGCTGAACTCTGAGCTCGGGCACATGGGATACCGCATCCCTTCCCGTCCTTGATCCGGAGGTCAGGAGAAGCTATCTGCCACCAACAGCCCCAGAGGCACAGAGGGGACAGCCCTGCTGCCCAGAGCCACACGGCGTCCCCATCCACGACTCCTGCCCCTCTGTGACTGGCTCATTGGCTTCAACCCTCTGGGGTCCCATCTGGTTTACTTTGAAAGTCTTTCCCTTCAGGGTGAGGTAAGTCAAGCACTGACTCAGCCACATCATTCAGCACCCAAGATAAATAATATTCTGATATAATATATTTTGGAAAATTGAAATGAGTGCAAAAGGAAAAACATCCATGATGCACAAAACATCAAACTTTTAAATAAAGGCAAGAGCCAACTTACTCACCTCCCCTGATCACAGCTTGGCTGACGTACCATGTCCTCACAGCCCCCATAGAGGACAGTAAGCACTGGCTCCCAAAGTGCCACCCAACAGCTGTGTGACTTCAGTTTAATGCTGAGGCTCCATGTCCTCATCTGTAATACGGGGTCACTGACTCCTACCTCTAAAGCTGTTGTGAGGGATAATAGACAAAATGCCCAGGAGCCTCACAGGAGTCCTTGGGAGCTGGGAATTATCCCTTGAACACTGAGTCCAAGTGCCTACCTGCTGTAAATAAGCCTTGGATTGCATATGAAAAAAGAAAGTGGTCCACAGCTATTAAATGATTGGAAAAGCAGATCTTAGATAGGATTGGAAGGAGCGGTAGGTGCCCCACCAGAAGCTGGATTTATGACACATTCCACAATCCGAGGGAAATGTGTGCAATTTATATGATAGAAGCTTGATTTCCTTGTTGTATATTATAGAGCTACAAGCCTTGGGAAAAAGATGAAGAATACCCAGTGGGAAAAATAAGCAATAGATATAAAGAGGTAGTTTCACAAAGGAAGAAACACAAAGGACCAAGAATCCAGTGAGAACACCCAACTTTACCAATAATCAAAGAAATGTAAAATTTTCATAAACTATAGGACTTTTTAAAAATTACAGTCCTTGGTACTACTGAGGGTCCAAAAAGGCAGGAAGCCTCATACATTGCTGAAAGGAGGGTAAATACATTTTTCTGGAGAATAACTTGAATAAAAACTTTAAAACTGTGCCAGTTCTTTGATTCAGCAATGGGATTCCTTGAAATAACATCTATACTAAAGCAATAATAGAGGTGAGCAAAATATTAGTTAGAACAAAGAACTGTTTAATAGGACACTGAACATAACTCAAGCATCCAATAGAAGGAGTCTATTATTTTTTAGGTTTATAGAAAGATAGGTAGATACAGTAACATCAATGTGTTAATGGTAGTTATCTCTGGTTGGTAAAATTGGGTTGCCTTTTATACTTTTTGCTTTTCTTTTTCTTTAAAATGCATTAAATTGTGATAAGAGCGCTTAACATGAGATCTAACCTTTTAACAATTTTTCAAGTGCATGATACATTACTGTTGACTATAGATACCATAACTTACAGCACATCTCTAAAATGTATTAATCTTGCTCAACTAAAATTTTGTATCTGTTGATTAGTGACTGCTCTCTACTCTCCTTCCTATCCCCCAGTAAACACTATGCATTTCTTGCTCCCACAAATATGGCTATTTAAGATACTTCATATGAGTGGAATTGTGTAATATTTGTCTTTCTGGGATTGACCCATTTCATTAGCGTAACACCCTCGATTTTGTCACATACTGCAGAATTTCATTCTTTTGAAGAGTGAATAGGGTTCCACTGTATGTCTATGCCCCATCTTTTTTCTGTTCATCTACTGATGAACATTTAGGTAGTCTCCACGCTGTGAGTATTGCTGCAATGAACAAAGGGGTTCTAATACTCTTTGAGATCCCAAGCTTGGTTCTTTTTTGGATAAATACCCAGAAGTGAGATTGTAGGATCACAGGTAATTCTAGCTTTTTTGCTTTTCTGTATACTTTCGGTTTTCTACAATGAATGCATGTCACCTTTTATAATAAATTTGTTTTAAGGATTTTTTTTTTTTTTTTTTTTTTTTTTTTTGCGGCACCGGAGATTGAACTCACAACCTCACACCTGCTAAGCAGGCATTTAAGCCACTGAGCCATACTCCCAGCCCCTAAATTTGTGTTAAGAATAGAAGCACTGGAGGGTCTGATTATCCTGGGGAGCAGGGCAGTGTGGGGAGGGGGACTCTGCACCTGTGACTGGATCTGTGGGTCCAGTTCTCCAGTCCCAGGGCACTGGAAGGATAAGGGGGCTGGAGGCGGAGTCCCAGTTGCAGATGATCGCAAAGCAAGGTGGTCAGAGTAGCGTGGGAGGACTTCAGGAGGCCTGACGCACGTTTGTGCAGCGTATAAGGCTCACTTGAAAAAGACAAGCTTTTGAGTAGAGTGACTGCATTATCTAATACTATAGTGCCAGAGAGCAAACCTGATAATAATTGTTAAGCTGATTAAGGTCAAATAGTGCTTGCATACCTTGTGAGGTTGCATTTAGAGAAGTTATACAAACAGATCAATTCATGCCTGGGGGAATACCAATTTGATTTTTGAGTTAATGTATTTTTTTTAACCAAGGTTCTTCTTCCTCGCAGGGGCTAACATGTAGCACACCTCTTTAGTGCCCGCAGGTGAGCACCATTCAGACACACTGAATGATGGCAGATACTAGGGGAGGTAAGGTCATTAACACACCCAGAGAAGGCTTTACCGTGTTGATGTTTAAAGGAAGAGATTTAGAAGGTATCTGTGAGTGGAGAGTCTCCCAAATGAAAAGCAAAAGCCATGCAAAGGCTCCAAGAGAGGACGAAGCATGGCTGTCAGGTTTGAAGAACACCAAGGATCCCAGTGTGGTGAGAATGGCCTGGGGAAGAGGGAAAATACACTGATGGTAAGAATTAATTTTTAACCCAAATTCAGGAATCCACAAGCAAAATACTTTTAAGATCACTGTCATGTGTTTTAAAATACAATATTATAAGATATTTGTCCCAGGCCCCTGGATACAATTAAATCTATTACTCGCCTAGTCTTAAACTCCTCCCTACCCAGTCAGTTGGTTGGACGTCACACATACATTTCACTCTCAAATTATAGAAGTGTATTCTCCACCAAACACTGAAGGTCTTTGTACTTCATAGAAAGCTAAGTTACGTGTCTTCTTTTTTTTTTTTCCGGCACCAGAGATCGAACTCACAGCCTCGCGCCTGCCAGACAGGTGCTTAATCCACTGAGCCAAACTCCTGGCCCTAGTTTTTTGAGGCAGGGTCACACTATGTAGCTCAGGCCAGCCTTGCACTTGTGTTGTAGCCCAAGCAGGCCTCAAACTCACAATGCTCCTCCTACCTCAGTCTCCTGAGTGCTGGGATTAAAGGCGTGCGCCACCATGCCCGGCTTATGTGCATTCTTTTTGTTTCCCTGCAAAATTCGTAATGGAATCTGGACCTTAATGTTGCTTGTATTTTTTTTTAATTATAGAAAATTTCAAACAAAATAATAAGACAGTAACAACAGTTAGTACATTGCATATTGTTATCTTCAAAGTAGTTACTCAGAGTAAAAGATATAGGCATGAAAAACTGTCCACACAATATTAGCACAAACCTTTCTTTTCAATGAACTAAGAGAAACTACTAGTATAAATATCTTAACTATCTTGTAATTTTTTTTCCTTTTCCCTTCCTTCCTTTCTCCTTTCCCCTACCCCACTTCCTCTTTTCTTTTGAACAGTTTCTTCCCATTTCACAATATCTATTGTACATTTTGGACCTTATTTACTCTTTCAGTTTCTCACACCAGAAAGACAATATGATGTTTACCCATGTAAGTCTGACTCATTTTACTTATGGTCTCAAGTTGCATCCATTTACCTATAAAAATCTCAAAGTTATCCTTCTTTATGGTTAAGTATACTCTACTATACAAAAAGACCACTTCGTTTAATCCTTTCCTCAGTTGATTTGCATTTGGGTTGTTTCCAAGATTTAGCAATTACAAATTATTGTTATAAACATTGGTGCACATATATCACTGTGGTATGATGTTTTTAATTCTTCCAGGAATATAAGATTCCATCTCACTCCAGAATGGCTATCATCATGAAATCAACCAAGAACAAATGCTGGTGGGGCTGTGGGAAAAAAGGAACATTTTCTACTATTGGTAAGAATGTAGACTGGTGCAACCACTGTGGAAATTAGTGCAGAGATCTCACAAAGAACTGGGATTAGAGGTCCCATTCCACCCAGTTATTCCCCTTCTAAATCTTTTATCTTTTTGAATACTCTACTCTTACATGAGTATCTAAAATAAAATCTGAAAAAATAGTGGATTCTCATGTAGCCATGGACTCTCACCCTGTGTTTGACTATGTTCTTTAAACTTAAATTTTGTATAGCTAATGCAGTCTTATGATATATAAACATACTGAGTTCCAGTTCCAAGTGCAGTGAGCATAACCAGAAAACCTAATCAGAATATACACAGGACCATGTGAAGGCTATGAAAATTAAGTAGCAACAGGTAAAATGAGGAAGAGCCAAAGTATTTCTGGTGGTGAATTTGCCATATTTTTCCCTCTAGTATCCCAGGCTAGAAGCATCTGGAGGCTGGGAAGTCAGCATTGTTGAGCAGAGAGACTGCCAGGAGAAGGTCTTTAGCACTGGCTCAAGGACTAGAAAGGAGACCTTCTGATGCTCTGGAGAGCACAAAAATGCCCCGTTTTGTTTTGTTTTATCTTCCTTCTCTGTGTTGCAGCCTCCAGGCAATCTGGTGACTGCAATGGCAGAGGCAGCTAAGGAAACTCACTAGAGTCAAAACTCTAAGGAAACAGAAACTTCCTCTCTGGTAGAGCTGCAGTTCTAAGGAAATGCATCAATCCCCCACTGCCTTTCCCCCACTTTCTGACTTCTCTGCCCACGTGCCAGGATAGGAACCCACATGAAGAAATATGTGACAAAGCACAACAGCGAAGAGAAACTCGAGTCCCAAATGTCAGGCAGAGTGGCTCAGGGAACTGGGAAATGTCTGGGCAAGAGTAGAGAAGCAGGAACCATAAAGGTGCTTGTGATCTCTGAGCTCACCTTCAAGCTGCGCCTGGGCAGATCTGATCCATGTTGGCATACAGAAGACTCTGAGAACAGCAACACTAAGTGGTGTGTGCTGCACTGAACCACAGAGCAAGGCAAAGGCTTTTGAGATCTGAACTAATGACTGAAACCATAGCCTACTGAAGGTGCATTGTAAACAAAATTCAAAAAGGAAACTCACTGAATGGCAGTAAGATGAGATGGCAGAACAGAGATGAAGCAGTCAATGCATGGGAAAACAGACCAATAGGAATTATGGCTGAACAGCAGGGAGGGAAAAAAAAAAGAGCAGTCTCTAGGATCTGTGAGCGGTTACTGAAGATCTCAGGTTCATGCCACACCATGGGAGTTTCAGAAAGAGATGGGAATGAGTTCTGCAAACCATGTGAAGAAATAATGGCTGAAAGCTTGCTAAATTAGGTGAAAGACAAACTTAACCACCTATTATGGTTTATATCTAGATGTCCCCAAGAGCCATATATGCTCAGAGGTGGAGTTTTTTGGAAGGTGATAGTGGGGAGGAGGGAGGGCGGCACTATAGCTAAATTGGTGTTACGAGGTGACCCTGACTGGAAGAGGCAGGTCTCTGGCAGAGTGACCTGGAAGGGCATGCTGCCCTCTGCTTCCTGGCTGGCATGACGTCAGCAACTTTCCTCCATCTTCCTGCCTTGGAGACAGCCAATAATGGGCTGAAAAATGTGAGCTGAAATAGGCTTCTACAGTTTGTTGATGTCAAGTATTGAGTCCCTGAAAGGAAAGAGTGATGAAGACATAGCCTGATAAAGGGTAGCTATGAAAGAAAAACAAATCTTTCAGCTAACATTCTGCTTAATGGTACAAGATGGAATTCATTCTTTCTAAGACTGGAAACAAGATGTCCATGCTGACCTCTCCTTTTTTTAACATATGTTATATTGGAAGTCTTAGCCAGTGCAATAAGGCAAGAAAAAGAAATAAAAAGCACCCAAGTTGGAAAGGAAGAAATAAAATTCTACCTAAAAAAAATCTTAATGAGTACACACACACACACACACCCCAAATTTCCTAGAATAAGCATGTGAATTTATTTTTTTAATGTTTATGTTTATTAATACATGTTTGTGTCTGAAGAGAATTTCAAAGTGCAGATGAAACACCTAAACATGCCTATCCACAGACTAAGTTGACAGGTTTACTGACTCCTGCTCAGAGAAAAAGAATTTCAGGGTGGTCACTAAGAGGCATAAAGGAATTCATTAGGCAGAAATTTAAAAGCACATATTTAAAGAAACAGAGTATATCTCCTCAAGAAAGAAGGGTGCGATATTTCCTGGAACTTGAAACATTTACGGTTTTCTTGAGGTTGTGTAAACCTATGGAAAATGTGGCTCACCTCCCAGAATGTTACTGGCCCATTTTACAGGTATAAGCCTAGATTTTTTAAAAGAATAAGACAAATAAACATACTTTGAATTCTCTCAATCTGTTACTTTATCTTTGGATCAGGTTCCTGCTCTTTACTTTCTCAACTGAGCCAATTTATGGACTTACAGTATTCTTGAGGAACTTGGGTGTGCTGGTATGTATCATAGTTACTTTTATTTTTAAGAGCAGGAAAACTGACTGAGAGGAAGACAGTTTCTGTCTAAGAGAGACAGAAGTGGGTGTCGAGTGAGTGGCCCACTGACCACACTTCTCAGGGATGTTTTATTGAGCAAAGCCATGAGGTGAGTTGACTTCAAGGTGGGACAAAACTATAGTCAACTAGTAAGGTTACAAGTATTGTTTCTTAGGTATATTGTCACTGAGACACAATACCTGATACCCACTACCTAAAGGAGGAGCGGTTTTGGCTCACAGTTTGTAGAGGTTCCAGTCCATAGTCAGCTGGCTCCAAGGCAAAGCAACATGATAGAGGGGCCTGGTAGAGAAGCATGATGGTTTACGCCCCTGGTGTTCCCCTAATGCCTCATATGGTCATAAGGCTTTCTCCAAAGTAGCTGAATCTAGAGTGGGTGATACTGGGATTAGGGTGTGTGATGAGTAATCAGTCCACTGAATGGATTGGCATACTTCTGGCTAGGGTTAATGATATGAGTGTTACACCCGCCCTAGGGTGGGTAGCCTGCATACAGTTTAAGGGGCAGAAAGAGTCTTGTTTTTCCACTTGTGTCTTTTGCTGTCTTCTATCACCATAAATTGTTGCCCCTCTGCCATGTGCCACCCTGCCTTGGAGCCAGCTGATTACGGACTGAAACCTCTACAAACTGTGAACTAAATAAACTTCCCCCCTTAACTTTGGGCATTTGGCATTTTGTCTTGGCAATGATAGAAAAGTAACTAAGACAAGAAGAATTGCTCCTGGCATGGTAGACAGGAAGCAGAGAGATCAAGGGAGGAGGGAAAGAGACAGACCTTTCCAGGCCACAGCCCTAGTAAGCCACTTTCTCCAACCAGGCTTCACCTCCCAACATCACACTTAGCTATACACTCATCCACTGATGAGTATCGCACCCCAGTGAGCCAGTCACCTCCCCAAAGCCATACCTATGATTGCATGAAGCTTTGGAGGGGGACATCTAGATATAAATTGTAGCAGTCTGGAAGGAAAGGAGCCTAAATTACCAAGGGAATGCCTACATGGATAGCCTTGGGTCACTTTGACTGTGTCTCAGAGTTTGAAACCTTTTTGAAAGTACAAATTTTTAGTTATGATCTTCCTTTTGTCCTTTTTACCTCTTTATTTCTTTTGTCCTGCCTCATTTGCCACACACAATGATTACATTCATTGTGGGAGTTGGTATATATGCATAACACACTGTAATTCTTCTTACTTCTCCTCCCACTCTCCTTCCTCCCCTCCATCTTTAGTGCCCTAAGTGTGTGAATTCAACAAGGTTACAGGCTAGAAAGACAGCACTCAAAAACCCAGTAGTATACTAATGCACTAGCATTGTGCAGTTGAAAAACGGTAGCACTTAAAATAGTTCCAATAAATTAAATGCTTATGTATCAATCTAACAAAATACAAATGAGATCTCTCTGCCAAAAATTTTAAATGCTGATGAAAGAAATCAAAGATCTAAATAAGTGCAGTGACATCACATGTCCAAGTACTGAAAGAGAGTAAAGAAATCTCCTCTCCTCTATATTAGTCATCTTTTCATCACCGTGACAAAGCCCTTGAGATAAACAACTTCAGTGAGGTAAGATGTCTTTTGGCTCACAGAGTCAGGGGTTTCAGTCTGTGGTCAGCTGGCTCCACTGCTTTCTGGCTCATGGTAGGCAGAAACGTTGTGGAAGAAGAGCATGATAGAGGAAGGCTGCTCAAATCATGGCAGCCAGGAGGGTTGAGATGGTCTGTGCTAACAGCCTTCTTTCTTTTACCTTTGTTCCTTCCAGGTCCCTACCCCATTGCATGGTGCCCCCCACTTTCAGGGACGGTCTCTCCCATACACTTGCTGTCCCACACACCAGTTGTCTCTGGAAACACTCACCCATCTGCACCCCAAACAGTGCATCCTTAATTTCCCTGGCATTTCTCAACCTATTCACACGGATGATCAAGATTAACCAGCACATCTTTAAGTTGATCTACAGATTGAATGCAATGTGTGTGTACACACACACACACCTCAACAGAATTTCTTCAGATAAATGCAAGCTGGCTTTAATATTTACGTAGAAAGGCAGAGACTCTAGAATAACTAAACGATTTTGAAAGAAAAAATAAATTAGGAGGAATTGCATTATCTGATTTTGAAACACACTATCCAGAAATCAATAATCAGGACAATGTAATATTGGCAAAGAGACAGAAGCATAGATCAGTGTTACAAAATAGAATATCTCAAAATAGGTTCACATAGGCAAATCCAAATGATTTTTTTTGTCTTTTTGAGACAAGGTTTCACTATGCAGTTCAGACTGGCCTTGAACTCATTTTGTAATCCAAACTGGGTTTAAACTCACAGTGATCCTCTTACCTCAGCCTCCCAAGTGCTGAGATTACAGGCATGTGCTACTATATCCAGCCTCAAATGATTTTTAACAAAGGTAAAAAAACAACTCAGCCAAGCACGGTGGTGCACACCTGTAATCCCAGCATTTGGGAGACTGAGGCAGGAGGATTGTTCTGAGTTTGAGGTCAGCCTGAGCTACATAGTTAATTCAAGGCCAGCCCCAATTGCACAACAAGACCCTGTCTCCAAAAAAATTTCAATGGTATAAGAATAGTCTTTAAAAATGGGATTTCAAAGCTTGAATAATACTCAAAAACTGGACCTTCACATAAACTCAGACCTTAAGTGAAAATTAATTCAAAATGGAACATAATTCTAAATGTCATATATAAAACTAGAAAACTTTCAGAATGCATATGCTTTTGAGCTTGGCAATGAGTCCTTAGACATGATATAAAAAATGCAATTCTTTAAAAAAAATAAATGAATATATACATGGCAAATAAACACACAGAAAGATGTTTAGTATCGCTAGCCATTAGAAAAAGGCAAGTTAAACCCATTACAAAGCAGCACTATTCACCTATTAGAATTTTTTTTATAAAAAAAAACACATGGTGACAGCATCAAGTGCTATAGAGGCTATGAAGCAACTAAAATTCTCACACAAGGGCTGAGGATGTAGTTCAGTAGTACACCAATTGCCTAGCATGTGCAACTTCCAACACTAGAAAAATCAAACAAAGCAAACAACTAAAACCTTTCATACAGTGCTGGTGAAAGTGCAAAGTTGAACAGTCCTGCTGAAAAATGTTTCACAGTTTTTCACTAAGTTAGGCATGTACTTAGTTGCAAAAAATTTCATCTCTCTGTATCTGCCTCAGAGAAATGAAAATGTGTGTCCACACAAAAACCTGTAGATGTATATTTTTAGAAGCTCTATCTATAATTTTCCCAAGCTAGAAATGGATCAAATGTCCTTCAAGGGATAAATTGGAAGTGGGGAGATGTCTTAGTTACTTTTCGTTAGCTGCCAAGACAAAATACCTGACGCCCAAAATTGGGGAAGGAAAGGTTTATTCTTACCGTTTCTTGGGAGTTTCAGTCCTACTTAGTTGGCTCCAAGTCAGCATGGCATGGCGGGGCTGCTGTTCATGGCAGCTGCAAACAGCAACCGTGCAGCACTGGTAAGGGGAGTGTAAGCGCAAGAGGAAGACCCGCCTTCCCTTACACTGTGTCTCAGCTCCACCCCTGGGCGGGTGCAGCACTCACATCACCAATCCCGGCGCTGGACAACAAACCGAACACAAGCAAGCACCGGACTTAGCCCCAACAAAAGTATATGAGGACTTGGGGGACATAGCATATCACCCAATACAGGAGATACTTACTTCATCCTTACAATAAAAGAGTACTCAGTAATGAAAAGAAATGAACTTTTGACACATGCCACAACTTGGATGAATCTGAGAGCTATTGCATGGGGATGAGAGATCTCTCAAAAGTTTACATAGTATCCATTGAGGTAGCATTTTTGAAAAGATAGAATTTTATCTTTTGAAATTTTTATTTGTACATGTTTCCAGTACATAAGAATTACATTCATTGTGGGGAATTGGTACATGTACATAATACATCTCAATTGTTTTTCGCCCCTTTCCCTTTACTCTTGTCTTTAATTTTTTTCTTTTTTGCCAGCATCAATTTATTTATTTGCTTTATAAGCTTTTGTCAAGTTAGTTATCATAAACACAGATTAGCAGCCCAACTTACAAGACAAAACACACAAAACAAATAAGACAATTATGCCAAACCAAGGTACACTTTTAGATACCCTGGTCATGCTGGGTTATAATAACCTTTTACGCTCTCTCATTTTTTCCTATCATCTGTCCTTTATTTTGTACTTTTTTATATATTGGATTTCTAATATAAAAGAAATCATGTGCTATTTAAGCTTGTATGCCTGATTTACTTCTCTTAATATAATGGTCTCAAAGTACATCCATTTTCCTACAAATGCCAAAAATACAAATTTTACCATGAAGTGTAGTAGTCTGTTTTCTGTTGCTGTAACAAAACACCTGAGGCTGGGTAACTTTTAAACAGAAAGCATTTATTATCTGATAGTCTAGAGGTCCAAGAGCACTGTGCCAGCTTCTACTTGGCTCTGTGTGAGCCTTACAGTGGCTGGCATAACAATAGTGAGAGCATGTGTGACAGGCAGAGATCACATGGAATGACAGGACACCAGAGAGCAGAGAGGGGCTAGTCGTGCTCTTTTCGTAACTATTTGCTCTCAAGAGAACCAACTCACTGTGCAAGACCAGCATTAATCTCTTCCATGCTAGTGTTTCCAACAAACCTAAAGAACATCCACTATTCTTGACCTCTTCCAGGTTCCACCACTACTTAATACTCTTACACTGGAGCCCACACTTCCAACCACAGACTCTCAGGGGACAAACCAGAACTAGAGCCTGGAAAACAGATTAGTGTTTTCCAGGAGTTAAGGATGAGTGGAGTTGGTGACTACAAAGTAACAGCACAGGGCAGCTTTTTGGGTTGATTGAACTATTCAGCGTCTTGGTTGTAAAGTATTATACCAATTTATATTTGTGTTAAAGTATGCAAAACTCTACAAAAATATCTCAAAAAGGGTCAATTTTATTCAATAAAATAATACTTGTTTCAGTGAGTTTCTCAATGCTGTGACACAATACCTGACACCCACAAGTTAAAGGAAGAAAGGTTTATTTCAGCTCACAGTTTTAGAGGTTTCAGTCCATAGTCAGCTGGTTCCACGGCAGGGCAGCATGGCAGAGGGGCACTGCAGAGGAGAAGCGGCTCATGTTCCAGCAGGCAGGAGTCACCAAGACTTTCTTCTTTTTCTTTTTATTCCAGCCAGGCTACAAGCCTATGGTTTGGCACCATCTTTCCTCTTTAGTACATCCATCGTTCAGTCACACCCAGTACTATAAACCCATCAGTGGACTAACCCAGTATCACATATCCAGTTACCTCAAAAACCCCACCTATGAGTGTATGAGTCTTTGCGGGGACGTCTAGATGCAAGCCATTATGATAATTCTTAAAGTAAAAATTTTGAAGTACATAATAGTCTTTCTCCCACTCTTGCCTCCATTTACCCCATTCCACATGCATATATATATATATATATATATATATATATATATATAATGGTATTTGTATTTTTGCGCTATGTATGTCACAAAAAACAACATTTTTCACAGTACTTATTCTACTTAATAATATCCTGGGGCTCTTCCCATATCAGTGGCACAGAGCTACTCTGACTCCTAAATTCTGGGAGAAGACTTTGGTGCAGCCCTGGATTTAGTTTCACTGATGGTTTTTACATACTGCAGGCAGAATCCTGGAGGAAGAATTTGCTCTCCAAGACAGACTGCACCCCAGGGACCGGGAGGATCTAGTGACGCGTTCGGCCAGGTGCAGCTCACACAGAGACCACTGCTGCAAGGAAGGTTAAACTGTTGCCAAATATAAATGTTCAAATTTCAACCATTGTTGCCTCAGCCTTCCTGGCTTATCAGGTAGATATTTGTAGAATAGATGGCTTCATTTTAGTGTGGCTTGGAAGGAACCCAACTGCTGGGCCATGGCTGTCCATTATGTAAAGTGACCAGGTACTAAAGGCTGGTCATTTTGGCCCAGATAAGTAGAGCCTTCCATCCTGGCCACCTTGGCTGCCCAGCACCCACCCACAGTCAGTCCGGATGCTCTGCACCTCTCTAACACGCTTCTCCCAGCATGCACTTTAATCCCAGCACTTGTCTTTCACTGATCCTCAACCTTTTGCTCTTCCTGAGACCCGAAAAGTGATCCCTCCACCATACAGCCTAAAAAGTTACCCACATGTTTGAAAAACAACACAAAACTTTGGTCAATAAATTATTTGGTGGGGGGGTTCACACTGAGCTACATGCCTAACCCTTTTATTATTTTTTTTTTATTTTGAGACAGGATCTTGCTAAGTGCCACTAAATCACAGGGTTTAAACTTGGAACCCTCCTGTCTCAGCTTCCGAGAGTGCTGGCATTACAGGGGTGTGCCACCATACCCAGCAGGTTAACAAAGTCTTGATCCAGCCTAGATGAGATTGCTACTATTCTCATCACACTCCTCTAATGTGGGCGAAGAATCTGGATTCTAGATTCTGGACTGACGATTCCATTTTAGATCTAGTGAAACAGAAGCCCCGACAGGTTAGCAACATACAGAGGGAGGTGAAGGAGGGATAGTGGAAAGACGGGAAAAGAATAGGTCCAGGGTCAATTCCAGCTCTGCGATTCACTATCAGTGTGACTTTGGCAAACCACTTTGGTTCTCTGAGACAATTTCTTCATCTATGCCCCAAGAAGTGGTTCTAAGGTGGAAAGGGCAAGGTGCATGAAGCATATGCATAGTCCCTGGCACCTGGCTGGTGCTCAGAAGGAAAAAAAAGAGCCAGATATTAGCTTTTCATGTCTTTGGGAAGAAAGAATTTCTACCACCTTCCCCTGGCTCATGGGCAGCACAGTGAAATGCAACAACCACAGAAGCTGGACCGCCTGGGTTCATTCCTGGCTCCACGATGTGTGACTTTGAACAGGTCACTGGAGCCCTGCAGGCCTGTTTTCCTCTCTGTGAAAACTGCCATGAAAATAGCACCCATCTTACCTGCATCGTGCTCATTCATCAAGTGAGGAACAGTGCCCACCACGCATGAAGTGTACAGTACACAGCGTCAGAAATGCAAGGGCCTGGCTGCCGGCACCCTGCAGGAAACCATGTGCGACTCTCCTGGGAAGGAAGCCGGGAGGAAGAGGAGAGGAGATGGGCACAGTCGCCCAGGCCTGACCTGGCGGGACACAGAGGAATGGCTGAAGACATGGATCCAGCTCAGAGACAGCAGAACGGAAAGGAATGGTAACACCTGTCATTCAGAAAGTGCCAGTGATGATGAGAGGGGCAGGACAGGAAACCCAGTGAATGCCTGCCGCCTGCTGTGTCCCCTGCTCTTACTGTGCTGTAATTCATGGCGTGGGCTGTCCCACGCCAGGGAGGCTGATAATAAAGAGAAATGAGGGCAATGGTGACGATAGAAGCATGGGGAATGATCCACATGAGCTGTGCTCTGTGTGGCAGACACTTCAAATGCTCTTATCTCATTTACTCCTCATTGGAACCCAGGGGCACAGGTGTTATCTCTGTGACACACGAGGCCATCGAGGCTCTGAGACCTAGCAGCTTTCCCCAAGTCACACAACTGGAAGGCAGTGGAGCTAGAATTTGAACCACTTGGGTCCTGCCCAAGCATGGCACAGAGGTTTGGAAGGCCTGTGCTCCCCAGACTAAAGAGAAGCAAATGTTCCAAGACCTTCTGCCTACACTGGTGATGTAAAAATAGCCAGAAGGATATTGGTGCTTGTGTTCACAGAAAGATGTTCTATGATTTCCTGAATCCATGAAGGATGTTCCCGAGCCAAGGGCTGAGGAATAACAAGCCCACCCAGGAGAAGCGGGCGCTGGCGGAGGGGGCCAGGCCGTGTGCAGCCCTGGCCCTGAACTGTGGGCTCCCTGCTCAAGGAGAGGCATCAGGCTTGGATGCTGCCCAGAAGGGCCCTGGGAGCTCATGTCCTAGGGCTGCCTTAGCAAACTACGACAAAGTGGGTGGCTTAAGGAAACAGAAGTTAACTCTCTCATAGTTCTGGCTGCCAAAACATCCCAAGTCAAGGTCCCTCTGAGACTCTGGGTAGAATCCTTCCTTGGTGCTCCCAGCTTCTGCCATCCTTGCTATCTGTCCCTCTGCTGGCAGCTGCATCCTGGCAAGCTCTGCCTCTGTCTCCACGTGGTCTTCCCTGTGTGGATTTCCCTCCTCTTACAAGGACACTGGTCATGTTTGATCAGGGACTCACCCTCCCTCGATCTGACTTCATCTTGAATACATCTGTGAAGACCCTATTTCCTAACAAGATCACTGTTTTTTTTTTTTTGTTTGTTTGTTTGTTTGTTTGTTTGTTTTTAGGCAGGACCTCACTGTATAGTCCGGACTGACCTTGAACTTGCTAAATTGCCCAGGCTGGACTCATACTTATAATCCTCCTGCCTCAGCCTCCCACATGCTGGGATTACAGGCATACACCACCATGCCTGGCCTAAGATCAATTTTGGTAGGCACTGGCAATTAGGACTTCAACTTGTGTTTCTAGAGGTAAGGAGATACAATCAAGCCATGACTCCTGCCATGACCCAGGACTTGGGAAGAGTAAAGGTATCACTTCCTGTGACCTTAGAGCCCTCGAAGCAGCTGGACAAAGGTTCCAGTGGTGGCCCTTGGACAAAATAAAAAAGCACAATCTAAAGTGGTCAGCCTATGATACTGTGTTCCCCTGCAGGTGTGGGGACTGCCCCTCACTTGGCCCCTGAGGATGACAGGTTCTGGAAGCATCTGGGAAGAGTCTGGAGATGACATTGTCGCCTGCTAGCTGTCCGCAGCCCGCTTACTCCTACACTTGTGACCTGGCAGCCTAGGGATCTGGGCCTTTGAGCAAAAGCCTAGCTCCTTACCCACCAACTATTTTGTCCTTGGAATAGTATTTCAAACCCCTGGGAGCCTATTTCCCATTTGTCAAAATGGGATCAACGATGCTTCCTGAGAGTTGTGAGACAGAGATGATAAAATATAGAGAGAAGCACACATCACAGTGCTCC
>RJWM01009822.1:19209-66463 GCA_004363535.1 Dasyprocta punctata | reverse complement strand
CGACAAAGAACAACTAAAAGAACTTATGACAACGGAGCCAACTCTACAGAGAATACTGAAGAACATTCTAGTGAGAGATAAAGAAGTCCACTGCTCCAGAAAAAGCGACAGAGAGATACCACCGAGCAGGGCAGACAAATGAATAATCCATTAACGGGATTTAAGTCCAGTATTGTTTTCAATGAGCTGTTTAGTTTAACCCTATTCAACTTCGACCGGCCTATCTTCTTCATAAATGATGACAAAGACAGCTATTGTAAAAATAGCAAAATTTATAAGGGTAGCCTTCAGTGATATATGATCACCCTGCTTCAAAACCAGGTATTACTTTCATTGCTCTGTTCTGAGGGATTCTAACCTATCTTAGTATGATTGTGTTACAACAGATGATACAGGCATCTGCCTTGAAACTAACATGAGGCATCATAGAAATCAATACTACATTACTATGTATTCCCCCCATTATCTTATCTGTTATTGGTTTTTCAGTACTATCTCGTTTCACTATATTTGGCCAATTGGTAAGGACATTTAGTTAGAAGACAATAAGATGTACTACAAGGGGAACCGAGGAAGGAAGGTATGAAAAAAAAGACATAGTTTTATATAAGGGTATCCGTAAGACAGTTTAAAAGTCTATACTACTAAATGCATTAACTGGTGAGAGAGAACAGTTGATATTCATAAGACCAGATCAATCCTACATGTCTTTACCTGTCAATCTGAACAGCCCCCTTAAAGGTAACAATATACAATGTTGCAACCCCTGTAAAATTCCAACCATCTACAGTACTAAACCTACAATTTTACAGTATCGGATATGTTGTTGTTGTTTGCTGATCTCTTTAGTTTTTTGTTTCTTTTATGTATGACCATACCTTTATGCTTTATTGGTTTCACTCTGAACTATTTCGCTTGGTTACATTAGATCTGATGTTATGGGTAGTTATTTCAATGATAACAAGAGGTATTCTAAGGGGAAAAGAAGGAAGGAAGAGAAAAGGAAAAAGACATAAATTTATAAACATGCATAAATAAGACAGTTAAAAAAAAAAACCGTATGGCCAAATACAATAGCTATTGAAAAAGAAAAGTTAATATACCTGAATTGATGAACCTTACATGTCTATATCTGTCAATATCCCCAACTCCAAGGAAGGTAACTATATGCAATATTGTAACTACTGCCAAACTTCAACCACCTCAGTGTGTAAACCTACAATGTTACTGTATCAGATCTGTTGTTGTTGTTTGTCTGTCTTTTTTTGACTTTTATTTCTAGCTTCTGTATCTATTTTCTCTTAAATAAAAAAAAAAAAAACAAAGGGTTATGTGAAGAAAGTGCCTACTCTTATTAGATAATATAAGAATGAACTCAAGCAATTAACAGTTGAGTAAGAGATCTAAAGAAGATCTGAAATAGCCATAATTAAGCAGTAAAATTCAGTAAGGGAAGCTGCTGTGCAAGCTCATCTCCTATAGAACCTTTACTCAGAAGTCTATCATCTACCTTGAATGTTGGGCATTCTAACTTCCTGGCAGCACCTGCCTGATCTTGAGTAGCTACAGAACATATCTCAAAGCCTCAATCTTCCCCACCTGAAACAAATGATACTCCCTCCATGGGAGTTATTACAAGGATTTAATGAGAAAATATGCACAAAGCACACTGACCAGTGTGCAAGCACTGAAAGTTAGCTGAGACCTATCATCATCATCATCATCATCATCATCATCATCATCATCATCATCTTTAGTTAAATTCCAGAGCTCTGGAGGAGCGTTGTGAGTTCGAGGCTGGCTTGGGCTACAACGTGAGCACAAGGCCAGCCTGAGCTATACAGTGCGACTCTGCCTCAAAACATTAGGGCCAGCAGTTTGGCTCAATGGCTTAAGCGCCTGTCTGGCAGGCATGAAGTTGTGAGTTCAATCCCCGGTGCCGCAAAAAAAAAAAAAAAAAAAAAATTCCAGAGCTCTTACTCTAGCAATGAAAATACATCTGTTCTTTCAAACTATAGTTCAATGGTGTTCCCATTGTTTTCCAATTAATTATATCTTCAAAGAGCTATTTCATTATAAATTATCAAGAGAACAGGGCTAAAAAGAGACAAACATTCCATTTTAAGCAGAGTTTAGATTCATGCAAGTAAATAAACTAAGTCACATTTGGATTTTTTACTAATTATATGACTAGTAGTTGCAAACCTACCCAGAACCAGAAAGGTTTTCTCATTTCTAGTATCTTTGTATACATAAACATAGCAAACAAATGAGTAAGTCACATCCTTAAGTGAACTCAAAACACTACCAGCTATAATTTAGGTCAACACTTTCCACCTGATAAAATTAGATCAGACTCAGTGCTGAGATTTAGAAAAGCCTAAGGATCACCCAGTCTGATCCTTTTGTTGTACAAACAGATTTAGGAAATGTAGTTAAATGGTGAACAAAGATAACATTCAAATGCTAATCTACTGTTCCAGGAATTATCTAAATCCTAAAAAGAATATATAGTAAATTTAGTTTACTTTTAAAATTACATCAGTTTTCAGCTTAAAGGCGTTACTATTATTACCACTTTTAAAATGTGAGCTTCTGCTCTCACTTTGAACAGTACCAAAGAACCCACAGCTTTGAGTTCTATTTCAAGATACTTCTTCCTGTAATCATAGTAGTTTGAGCACTGAGGCAGGAAGATCCCAAACTGGAGCCCAGCCTTGGCAATCCCATGATTTAGTGAGGCCCTGCCTCAGAAAATAAAAAATGTAAAGGCTCTGTGTTCAATTCCCAGTACCACAGGAATTAAAAAAAAAAAAAAAAACTTTATTAGAAGGTACATGGAACACAGAAAAACAATGATCAGAGTTTGCGGGGTTTGTTTTTGTTGTTTTCTGAGACAGGCACAAGCTGGCCTCACACTATGTAGCCCAACCCAGCCTCAAACTCTCGTTCCTCCTGCCTCAGCTTCCCAAAGGCTGGGGTTACAAGCATACGCCACCATGGCTGGTTAATGGTCAGGTATTTAAACAGCACTGATCTGATGTCTAATTCAAAGAACTAATAGTGATTTTCTTCTTTAAAGCTAAATTAAAGAGTTCACACTTATAGTATAAGACTACTACAAGGCTATTTTTCCT
Source organism: Dasyprocta punctata (assembly GCA_004363535.1). Classification (NCBI taxonomy): domain Eukaryota; kingdom Metazoa; phylum Chordata; class Mammalia; order Rodentia; family Dasyproctidae; genus Dasyprocta; species Dasyprocta punctata. Next base: position 63,326 of record RJWM01009822.1, on the reverse strand, counting down.
CATGTTTATGTAAAAACTTTAAGACATGAATGGTTCTTAATCCTGTGGAAATATGCTCAACTTCAATCATGAAGAGAACTGAAAATTAAAACAACATTAGTAACATCCTGATCAAATTTGTAAAAAATGGACCTCCTGTGACTAGGGGAGAGCCAGATGCCAGCCCTCTCCTGTGAGTCTGCCAGGGAGGAGAACAAAAAGTCAACAAGAAGCTAAGACCTCCTGTGAGTCAGCGCCATGCACAGGCTGACTGGGGGAGAGCCAGGCCTCAGTCGCCTCCAGCAATCGGGCAGGGAGACAAGGACAGCCAACATCACCCCATTTCTCCCTTGAAGGGACTAGCTGATCTGGAGAAACACACACTGTGATGATAGCTAATGAGGTAAAATACAACTGAATGCTTGTAAGTGTTTAGTGTTTCACTGACTTTGCAGGCCTAAAGCCTGTAGTCTGATCATCTATTTAGAGGATAACAATATATGATGTAGCATCTATGGGGGATCTCCTTCTGACAGTGGTGGCCATTGTTAATTCCCTATTATCTTATTTCAAAATCCTATATCATTCTCATTGTTTTATTTGGTTGAGTTTTATTCTGTTTTACCTTGTTTGATTTTGTTGTATCTGATGGCATGGGCAGTGATTTCAAGGATAACAAGATATGGTAGCCATTTTGGATTTACTATCTTGTTTTAAAGTCCCATAATGCAGTCATTGTTTTGTTTTTATTGATTCTATTCTGTTTCTGTTTTGTTTTATTCTACTATGTCTGAAGCTATGGGCAGCTATTTTGAAGACAACCAGAGGCATGATGGTAACCATTGTTGATTTTCTATTACCTTGTTTTGAAATCCTGTGTCACTTACACTGTCTTGTTTTGATTTGACTCTATTCTGTTTTATTTTGCTTGGTTTTATTCTAAAATAAAATTTTTTTTAAAAAATTTGTAAAAACTTAAGTCATTAGGGGTGGGAAGAGATTTCTCCTTAAATGCTGACCTCATGCTTCTCCAACTTAACAGAATCTGAGGGTACAGCTCAGTCGTAGACAGCTTGGAGAGCATACTCAAAGCACTGGGTTTGTTCCTCACTACTACAAATAAATAAATACTATCAACAATCATTTCTATAAACAAGCAAGTATGTAATCATCTTGAGTATGTTTCTATATTTACATATAAAATTTAATACTAATACTTTGGGAAAACGGGAATATTTTCATATTTTAGATGGAAATATAAAATAATCTCTATAAAGACGAAATTGACAATGACTATCAAAATCATAAATGATCATATCCTTTGACTCAGCAATTCCACTTCCAGAAGCTTACCCTGTGATAAACTCCCACATGCAAGAGATATAGTAGGTAAGCCAGACATGGGGTCACACACCTGTAATTGCAGTACTCAGGAGGCTGAGGCAAGAGGATTGAGGCCACCCTGGGCTACATAGTGAGTTCAAGGCTAACCTGGACTACAGAGTGAGACCTTGTCTCAAAATACCAAAAAGAGAAAGAGAGAGAGAGAGAGACAGAGAGGGAGGGAGGGAGACAGAGAGAGAGAGAGAACAGATAAAAGGACATTCACTGCAACACTGCTTGCAGTATTAAAAATTGGTAACAATTTAAATGTCCATAATAGGAGATGGGCTAAAACTATGAGAGATTCATAAAATGGAAAACAATAGTATCGTAGCCATTAAATAATAACTATATAAATATGAACAGAAATATCTCTAAGAAATATTAAATCAATGTATTGTATATGTTATTTTATATATATATATATAATACCCCTACGATACATAACAAATTGATAAGAACAGCTTTCCTAAAAAAGTCTGTGAGGCTGAGGAATAGGGGACAGAGGACTTATGTCTTATTCTATACACATTTATACATTTCAATTTCATTCTATTTACTCTCCAAAAAAATTAGCTTTTAAAATACTTACTTTAAATTTAGATGTCTGACTTAAAGTGTATTCCCAATAAAAGGACTCTCAAATTTTCATTCATGGTAGTTTTTAAATTCAAGAGTATGAAGTCAGCATTCCAAGGAAAAATCTTTTTTCAAGCCTACTGACTCCAAAATCAATATAAGTTCCAGTGTAAGTAAAATCCTAAAGTCACCAGGAGTAGTGGTAGATGCCTGCAGTCCCAGCACTAGACAGGCTGAAGGAAGAGAACTGAGAGTTTAGCTGGGCATGGTGGCACATACCTGTAATGCCAGCAACTGGGAAGCTGAAGCAAGAGGACTGCAAGTTGAGACCCAGCCTGGGTAGCTCAGTCACTTAGCAAGATCCTGTCTCAAAATAAAAAATGGGCTGGAAATATAGCTCCCTGTGAAGGCCCTGGGTTCAATCTACAGTACTTGGGTGGGTGGAGCCTAAGAGCCAGGCCTAGTGACACACACCTGTAACCCCAGCACTTTGGGAGGCTGAGGCAGGAAGACTACAATTTTGAGTCCAGCTTAGGTAACAAAGTGATTTAGTGAGATTCTGTCTCAAAATACAAAAATAAAAAGGGCTGGGAATGTAGCTCAGGCAAAGGCCCAGGGTTAAATTCCCAGTGCTACAAAAAACAAAAACAAAAAAATCCTAAAGTCTACTTCCAAGCAGAAACACATGTTACTTGTTTTGCAGTAAGATTAACGATGAAACTGAGACCTCACCTGACCAGGTCTCCATGAAGCTGTAAATAAAGACTTTCTCTCCCCTCTCCAGCACATATTTCTGACACTGGTGTCTCTACCGTGCAAAGGACGAGATGTAAGTCAGAGGAGGTGGAAGAAGAAGAGGAAGAGGTGGAAGTGGTGCTTGTAGTGGCAGTGGTTGTGTCAGCTCCATAAAGGTAAACACAGCCTCTCTTCACGTCTTCTCTCAGCCAGTCTCTTTCTCGAGAACCAAACCTACTTCTCCTATTCAAACAATTCCTGCTCCCATTGCGTTTCATATTTCTCTGAAAAATATCAACAGAATAAAACCATTAGCTAGAACATTTGACTGAATTACATGTGTTCAGTCCTCACACCACATCTCTATTGCATATTTAGCAATTCTGCTCAAATATCCCCTTCTCCTGTGGGGTCTCTGCACCTGCCATGCCTGTTTTTGTTTTGTTTGCGGTACTGAGAGTTGAACCCAGTGCCTTCCAACTGACCTACATCCCCAGCCATGTTTATTTTTTACTTTGAGATAGGGTCTCACTAACTCACTAAGTTGCCCAGCCTGAGTTGCAACACCCAATCTTCCTGTATTAGCTTCCCAGAGGGCTGAGACTATAGGTGTGTGCAGCCATATCCGTTCTTAATGTGGACGACCTAAACTCCTTTTTGGCGAGCTGTTCAAGCCTCTACCTGTCACCTTCTTTGGCCCTCTCTTTTTCTGTTTTCAGAAAGGTATCAAGAATAACAAAACCAGCCAGGCGTGGTGGCGCACGCCTTTAATCCCAGCACTCTGGAGGCTGAGGTAGGAGAAGCATTGTGAGTTCGAGGCCAGCTTGGGCTACAACGTGAGCACAAGGCTGGCCTGAGCTACATAGTGCGACCCTGCCTCAAAAAAACTAGGGCCAGGAGTTTGGCTCAGCAGCTTAAGCACCTGTCTGGCAGGCGCAAGGTTTGTGAGTTCAATCCCCGGTACCACAAAAAAAAAAAAAAAGAGAATAACAAAACCCAGGGCACTGTGGGCACACCTATAATCCCAGCACTGAGGTACAGGATCACCATGAATTCACCAGCCTGGGCTACACAGTGAGCTCAAGCCTGATCTACAAGCCTGATCTCAAAAAAAAGAGAATAACAAAACATTTATGTACCTACTACCCAAATTGCACAAATATTGAACATTTTTGAATATTTAGTTCAGATGATTATGATTTTAAAAATACACACATTACATCCCTACACATATAGGTAAGGCTACCTGATGTTCTATCCCAACTCCTTCCTTTCCTCCCCTGAATCAACACACCACTGTATTTGGTATTTTATCACTACATGCATTTTTATATATTTGTCAAATATGTATAATACAAAATATTCACATTACTATTTTACCTGATTTAAAACTTTATCTAGACCTTAATATAACTTATGTCTCACCCTGCAACTTTATTTGATTCAACACTGGTTTAGATATACGTGTTAATACACCTAGCTCATTCATTTGAATAATATTCCATTACATGACTACATGGTAACTTATCCACTCTTACATTTAGCTTGTTTCCAATGTTTCCCTGCTAGAAACAATGCTGAAGAAAAAAAGAAGTGTCAGGTGTGGAATACACACCTATAATCCCAACACTGAGAAGGTTAAGGCACAAGGTTCATGAGTTCAAGGTCAGGGCTACATAGCTGGTTCAAAGCTGACCTGGACTATACAATACTTTGTCCTTAAAAAAAAGAGTCTCAGGAGACTGAGGCAGGAGGATCATTGTGAGTTCTAGACCAGCCTGGGCTACAAAGTAAGTTCAAGGCCAGCCTGAACTGCATAGTGAGACCCTGTCTCAAAAAAGAGGGCTGGGGATTTAGCTCAGTGACCAGGTAGGTATAAGGTTGTAAGTTTGATCCCCAGTACCAAAAAAAAAAAAAAAAAAAAAAAAAAGTTTTGTTCAAGTCTTTTCATGCAAATATGTACATTTCCCTAACCCTCTGCCTCATATTCCAAAAAAGCAAGGACAGCATTAACATGATATTGCATTTTCCAAGCCAGGCCTGGTGGGCACATGCCTATAATCCCAGCACTCTGGGAGGCTGACACAGGAAAATCATAAATTTAAGCTCATCTTGGGCAAGCTAGTGACTTAGTGAGACTCTATTTCAAAATTTTACAAGGGGGTGGTGTGGGGACATGGAACTCAGTATAAATGACATGGGTTCAATCCCCCATATCACCAGACAGACAGACAGACAGGTAAACATTCTTTCTATACATAACTTGTTTCAAAAAAAAAAATTACTGTTGCACTTGAAAACAAAGGTGCATAAAATTCAATATAAGTATTGTAAAACCAAGATATCTCAAGACAAAAACTGCCACAGCCAACATAATGAGTTTTTAAAAGTCAGCATCTACCAGTTCTGTTTTATGATGGGCCATTTCTGCTTTCTTTGGTAAAAAAAGAAATTTCCACTAACCAGGACACTAACATACCTTTCCTGCTTCATTTTCCACTGCCCTTTACTCTGTTTCAGTCATATCAAAATACATACCTGCAGCTCCAAAAGCATACTAGCTATTCCACAATTCTGTTACTTACCTGAAATGTCCTTTCCTGCATCTGCATCACAAGTCACTCTTCAAAACTCTATGCAGATATCCCCACTAGGGGGCTATGGGGCCATCCATATCTCCCATCCCCACTCTCCCCTCCTGCCTAAAAAAGAATGAATGACTATTCTCAGTAGAAATTCTTCACCTCAAACATACTTCTGATATACTATGTGCATGACAAGAAATTTAAATTACTTATTTGATATTTCTTCCTCTTTTCTCCACTGAAAGCCCATAAGAAGGTCTCACAGAGCATCATAAATACATGCAGAACTCAGATAACATCAGAGGAATTTATATTGAATCTATCCTTTAGCTCCATTGGCTGTAGTAAGAAATGTACAAATTTGGGGGGACAGGTCTCCATTTTTGTAAAGAATCCTACCATTTTTTCTTTTTATCAGTAACAATGAAAGAAAACAAAATGCTTTCACTAAGAATCCTCAGGGGAAAACAGAAACACTTATAAATAAAGCAAACATTATCTTTACTGAAATTAAATAGCTGAGGCAAATTGTAACACTTAAAAATAAATTTCTAACTGGGCATGGTGGCCCACACCTGTAATCCCAGTACTCAGGAGGCTAAGGTAAGAAGATCACCTCAAGTTTGAGGCCAGCCTGAACTCCATAGAGACCCTGCCTCAAAAAGTAAAAATAAAAGCTGGCTGTGGTGGCACACGCCTGTAATTTCAGCACCTAGGAGGATCAAGGTCAGCCTGAGCTACACGGTGAGGTCAAGGCCAGTGTGAACTACCTAAGGAGACCCTGAGAATGTTTTAATTACCTATTTTAAAAACAAAACCAATAAGTGCCTGCCTGGCAAGTGCAAGATCCTGAGTTCGATCTCTTAACACCAAAAAAACAACAACAACAAAAACAAAAAACAAAAAAAAAACAAGCCCATACCTGTGTAATGGGCTTGTACTCTTCTAGCAGGGTGGACCATCTTTCTCAAGGTTTCCACTCTCTCAAGAGAAGCATAAATGATCTCAGTTCCAAAATTAAAGCATTTTTACTTCTTGGGGCCCACACTCTGTTTGAGTATGTACCTTTTAATTTCTGCCCAGTAAAATTCTTCCTATGTCACTTACTGGTTTTTTGAGACAGGGTCTCACTAAATAGTTCAGGCCAGCTTTGAACTCACTATGTAACCCAGGCTGGACTCCAACTCACAGTGTCTCAGCCTCCCCAGTTCTTTGATTACAGGTGTGAGCCACCACATTAGGCTGTGTCTCTTAACTGACTAGTGCTGAAAATTCTTTCTCTGCGAGGGAAGTCAGGGAACCTACAACCATTCTACAGATAGGGCAAGCAGGTTCCTTATCTCAGCTTGAGAATCTCCTCAGACCCTGTCCTGTGACAATCCAAAATGCTTAGGAGGTTGAGACAAGGGGATGGCAAGTTCGAGGTCACCCTGGGCAACTTAGTGAGACTATCTCAGAAATAAAAAATTAGGTAAGTGGTGGCACAACTCTGTAATCCCAGCACTTGGGAGGCTGAGGTTGTATTACCTCCATGAGCTCAAACCCATCCTAAACTGCACAGCAACAAAATAAAACAAGGGTTCAATGGTACAAGCTCCTGGGCTCAAGAAGCAATACCACAGAAAAATAAATTTCTGAAGATGCTAAAGAAAGGGGAAGGAAAAGCTGGCAAGCATATCCACATATAATGCAAGAAAAATAAGAGGATAGCCTTATTGTTTAAATGTAGGATAACAAAAAAAATAAAAAATAAAAATAAATTTAGGATAACAAGTGCTTGCCTAGCATGCACAAGGCCCTGAGTTCAATACCCAGTACCAAATAAAATAAAATAAATTTAGGATAACATAAACACACTGGCCATTTTGCAGATCTTGGAGATTTGAGTACAATTGTTCAAAACCATGAATAGTATTGATCCTTAGATAAGTAGGATAAATTCCTGCTGTAAGTAGGAATGAGGCCTCTTTTCACATCATAAATATATTTTCTCAAAGCTGAACATCTCAGAATTAGTAAAGGGCTTTCGAGTATTTATTTCATAAACACAAAATTCAGCATAATTGTATCACTAAATAAATTTAACCAATGAATAGTTAACTACTGGTTAATTTTGAATATTCCCTATTTTTTTTTTACTCTGAGAAAGATTAACTGTACCAAATGACCAGCATTCTATACAACAAAGTGAGATTTATCAAAGAATCTCTACATTCTGTATTCAGTAGTGAGAAAAGCCAAAGCAGACATTATTCTAGCTAAAAAAAAAAAAAAAAAAAAAAAAAAAACCTCTCCAGCCAGGCATGGGCGTGCACACCTGTAACCCCAGCTACTTCCCTAGGACTAGGCAAGAGGATCATAAATTCTTGGCCAAATGTAGCTGGAGTTTATATAAAAAATTTTTTTTATTTAATTTTTGCTTTTTTGAGACAGGGTCTCACTATGTAGTGCAGGCTGGCCTTGAATGCTTGATGAACCCCTTGCCTCAGCCTCCCTAATACTGGGCCCAACTCAAAATATTTAAAAAGGGGCCAGGAGGGTAGCTCAGTGGTAGAGTGCTTGCCTGGAATGTGTAAAGTCCTGGTTTCATACTGTAGTACCACAAAAACAAAATTTAAAAAGAAAAAAAAAGGAAAAATATACATATATATCCTAAAATCAAATAATGACCCATTGATCTTTCCAATCTTAAGAAAGACTTCCCCAGGGAAATATTACATTTTTATTTGATAAAGTTTTTAACAGTCATTTGTAAATATGTACATTTCCTTAAAGCTATAGCTTACTTAAGGAATTTTACATTATCAAAACACGTATGTTGTTTGTCATCCTTTACCTCAGAGTATTTATTTTCTACCCACATGATATATTCTATCCTATGAAGACAAACTGCTGAGTTAGAACTTCAGCAGATTATTAGTCTCCTGAATTAATCAATGGGCATTTAAAAGGCCTGAAGAATAAGCAAAGCAAACTTTTACAAGGACAATCAGGATAGAGTGATTAACAGGGTGTGGTGTACATGCCTGTAATCTCAACTACTCAGGAGTCTGAAGTAGGATCGAAAATTTAAGGCCAGCCTGAGAAATTTAGTAACAACCCTCCTCAAAAAAACCAAACAAACAAACAAAAATGGATGGCTTTGGGGGATAGCTCAGTCACAGCAGGCCTAACATATTCAAAGGCCTCAGTTCAATCCCCACCATGATTTACCTATTGGCTATTACTGGCCTAGTGCTTCCTTCTCAGGAATGTCTTGCTCCACTGCCTAACTCAAGAAACTGCTGGAAAGACCTTAGTAGACAGTCCTCTGAGCTGCCTTCAGCTTTCAGAATCAGCACTCCACTGGAATTACTACATTGCAAATGTTTTATTTTCTCCCCTAGTCATATAAAAGCTACTATAACAAACTTATCTAAAAGGGGACATAACTATAATCACCTCTCACATCAAACAAGTGAAAAAAGGGCATATTTAAGATTGAAAGATATTGGAAGCTGGGCCTATTGGCGCATGCCTGTAACCCCAGCACCCTGGAAGGCTGAGACAGGAGGATAGCAAATTCAAGCCCAGCCTGAGGAATTAAGCAACTCAGTGAAACCATGTCTCAAAGTTTAAAAAAACAAACATTAACAAGGCTGGGGACCTAGCTCATGGCAAAAACCCTGAATTCCATCCTCAGTAATGGAAGAAAAAAAAATCTTACTAGAAAGTGAAACTTTTTAGAGTAAGCTATGAATTGAACATCCAATACTTCAGTTTTACACTTTCAACTCTCTAAAAATAAAAACATGAAGACTATGATCAGTTCAAAGGTAGTAAACTGTAAAACATCCACATACATTACCTGTAAACTGGGTCTGGAAAAGTGGCTTCACACTTAGTGAGTTCTATTAGAATGTGAAATGGCTTTTGGTAGATATTCTGCATCCAAAATTCCAAAACAAAGGCTCAGGTGGCACATGCCTGTGATCCTACCTACTCCGGAGGCTAAGACAGAAGGATCAGGAGCTTGAGGCCAACTTGGACAATTAAGCAAAATCCTGTACCCAAAATTAAAAATAGGGCTGGGGATGTAGCTCAGTGGTAGAACGCTTTCGAGGCATGCTCAAATTCTGGGTTCACTTCGCACTAAACTAAGATTAATCTGGTATCTTTCTAAAAGTCCCCAAACTCGAATTTCAGAAAATCTCTACAAGACTGTCTTCAATAAAAGTCCTCAGTTCTTAATCAGTTCTCTCCTACCACTCACTTTCCCGCCACTACCAAAAAAAGCGAAAACTGTGTATCCTTTAGGCCAGAATGCAGCACATATCTCATACACACCATTTCCTGATAAGTCAGGTCAGTTGAACTTTTTTTATTAAGTTTATTCACAAATTATATCTTTATGACTATCATTTTAAATATCTAAAAAAAAACCTTGGGCTACTATATTCCAAACAGTTGTTTAACAAAGTTCAATAGGTACAAGGTTTATGAAGAAGTATGAGGCAAAATACAAAAAGTTAAAGTCACTGCATCAAGACCGTGAGGTTAAAAAAAAAAAAAAAAAAAAAAAGACCGTGAGGTAACAACACCAAAAAAGTTTTACATTTTACAGAATACGGGTTTATATTTCATACATATAGTAGGTATGTCAGGTCCACGTTTTTGTTTCCATGTTTGTAATGTCCCACCAATATACTAAGATATTGCTCAACATTCTTACCAACTATAATGTATTTTCTAACATTATGCATTTTCATTGTTTTGCAAACTATTTTTGAAACACATCAAATCTTAATTTGCTTTCCCCTCGCATTTCCCTTGTCAAGTTTTAAATCCTGCCGATTCTTCTTTCAGAACTCTAGAGGAATTCCAGTCCACCTCCAGGACACCTAGTTTACATACTGGACCTACAGAAAAATTTCCCTGCAACTACTTCAAAGCCTAGCAGAGCACTGCACCCATCTAGCCTCACACGATCCCACCCCTTCAACCATCTTGACAGTCCCCTCCCTACCTTAAGCATTCCTTCTGTATTCTTTCAAACTTCTAGTCATCACCTCCAAGACTCCACTCCCCATTCCTTGCCTGTATCTGTTTTCTTATCCTCCTACTACTCCAATTCCTGACAAAAAGCCCCGCTAGCTGCCTGTTGCATAACGGCTCCCCCATTAACGTCTCCCGGGATCCTCAGCCCTGCTCGCTCGGGCAGGAATGTCCCTGCCGGCCCAGCCCCTCCTCCCTTCCGCAACACGCCCCGCTCGTCCCGGGAAGCGGCACCTCGGGGATTCTCTCCGGGCGGGGCGGGCCGCCTCCCCCCGCCGTCTCACTCCCGCAGCCGGGCGCCCGCTCTCGCAACTCAGCTCGGAAGCCCCGAGGGCAGAGAGTGCCCGCCGCGCCCGGCGCAGCCCGCGCGCACCGCGGCGCCCGGCCAATCACCGCCGCCATCCTCCCGCTGGGTTGATGTCTTCAGGTGTCCGGGGAGAGCCCTGCGTACTTGCAGACGCGCTCCGCCGCGAGTCAGAGCCCCGGGCGCGGCCGAGGGAAGCTAAGGAGCGCCCGCGGTGGCTAAGGAGCCCGTGAGCGGTGGCGGCCGCGGGCCCGAGGCGTGGGCCTGCCAGGCGGGTGGCGCGCGGCCAAGGATGGGCAGCGGTGGGGACGGAGGCGACCGAGGCCTCGGCGGGGGCGCGGCGCGGAGGCCTCCGCGGGGGCCGCGGAACTCCCGACCCGGCGTGACGCGGCCGAGCTGCCGCGCGGACTGACGTGGGGCGGGGGTCGCCGGCCGCCGGGGACATCGTACAGGGCGGGGGCGGCCTCGGCCCTCCCTTGCTTGCTCCTTAAACCGCCCGCTCAGTCGCCCGCCGCCTCACCTTCAGGACCCGGATCCCTCCCGGCTGGCGAGTCGGTGGCGCTTCGGGCGGCTCCGGGGGCTCCAGCGGGCCCGCGGGCCCCGGCTCCACCTCCCCCATCGGCGGCCCAGGCTGCTCAGGGACGCCCGGCCGGCATGACGGCGCGCGAGTCTCAGCGGCGCGCCTGAGCAGCCGGCGGCCCCGCCCACCGCGGCCCACAGTCCCGCCCCGGGCCCCGCCCTCCGCAGCTTCTCCAGACCTGCGTAGCGGTGGGAGCACTGCTGGACCGCATCTCTGCTGGCCTGGGGCCGAGCCCTGGGGTGTGGAACCTGGAGCCACTGCAGGGTGGCCCTCCACTGCCCGCAGACCTGGGTTCGGAGGGCTGGAGCCCTGGGAAGGTTATTTACTGCTGTGTCCACCCTCCAAATAGTGGCAGGAGGAAGCGGGATCAGGTGGGGCCTGGACCTAATTGTGATCGTTAGCTGCCCTCCACTCAGGACGGTTCTTGGAGCTTTTCCGCTCTTTCTCCTCCCAAACTGGCCTTTTACCCTCACAGGGAAAGCTATTGAACAAACTGTTGAGATTTCTACGAATCTTAGCAAGGTCCCTTCCTGTTCCATTTAGAGATGCTCGTGACCCTCTTCAGCAAATTTAAGTACCAACGTCACTCCATCTCCCACCCATGTATCAATTCCCTTTTGGTCTCATGTAGCAAAATTATCAGAATTCTGTTCTTGGCCTCAAGCAGTAATATGGCCTGAGTCGTTTTTGTGTTTGCAAGTCTAATTCAGAAAAATATTTTAAACGTTAACTTAATTTCTTTTAGTTGCTATGGTGGTGGTATTTTGTGGTCAGCTGGCCAAATTTGGATTCAGACAGCCGGATCCCATATCTGTTCTACCCTTTGTTAAAGTCTTTGGTTCTTAAACTATGGAAGAGATTATTATGTGCCTAGCCAATAGGGATTCATATAGCTATTATAACTCTGAAATTCCAAATTTAAGATTTACTCAATTTCCTAAGCTGTACTCATTCCTCCTATGTTTTCCTAGGAGCCTTCTAAACTTCTGATTTTTAGGGCTTCTCATCTTGCACAGATGTTACGTCTTCAAGCAACTTGTAAGGAATTAAACAAAAAAACAATAACTTCCTGATCTTTGAATAATCAGTAAAAGATGACATCACCTATTATCCATTGCTCCCCGAGTCCAAACTATATGACTAGAATAGTAATGTTAATAATAGGCTTCAAACAAGAAACCTTTGAGATCTAACAAGCCAGTGTGCCCCTCGGAGATACTTATCCATTCAGAGATATTTTACATGCCGACAAAACTTCGCTCTTGAATGTTCTGACCCCAGGTTTTCTGTAAAAATTCACTATTTTCTCACTTTTACATTACTTTTCATATATCAAAATTCCAGTTTCCAGTAAACTTCACTTCTTGGTCTCACTGTAATGATTAAAAATGATGTCTCTTGAGAGTCTGGAATAAAGTGAAAATAAAAACGTTACATTGTCATTCACTTGGGTTTTCTTTCAACCCTGAGTTTATTTTCAAGAAAGCTACTACATGTAATTGGATTTCCATTTCAAACCTTACTAGTTCATTTCTTCCTGCAAGAATTTTGCAATTTGTGGGACAGGCACCATATAGATGTAGAAGTGGACTTAAGCACAAACAAAAATAAGAAAAACAATTGTACTTCAGAATGTTTCTACATTGCCTGTTGCTTGAGGCACATTACTACCATGTCCAGTTCCCTTAAGTAGTAACTGTTTACCGACTGATCACAAGAAACGATCTTTCCCCAGGACTAAAGTTTGACTTCATGCTGGGGAACATGGGAGATGGTTATCTTCTTAAAGAGACATAGGCTAAAACATCAATTTGGAATAAAAGTATATGCTAAAAATTATGCATTTACTACTTCATGTTGGCAATGGTACTACCTCTTTTAAAAGGAAAAAGCCACCAGCCCAAATGTTTCAAAGGATTATGACACTACTCCCCATGATTTAAGATTCAGTTCAGTAGTGACAATCAGTTGATTTTCATCAAATCATACACTGCATACTTTGTTTCAAAGGTCACATAATTTATGCTCTCCCCCAGTTCAAAGCAATGTGCATTATGTATGCCAAGGGTTATGTAACATAATTTCTGGAAACAGTAAACAGCTGAGACTAACCCTAAAAATAAATTCCCCTGGGATTTTTTTGTGTGTGCAAAAATCCATCTGCCCTCACTGCGGGTTCATTACAAAAATCACTGGATCATGCCAAGAGACAGAAAAGTCATTAGAATCCCTATATTCTTCCTATAGCAGCTGTGCATGCACTTTACATTCTTTATGCCAGGAGCTTTTTCCAATCTTCATTACAAAATAGGAAGAAAGTTTAAACCAAGGAAAGCTTATTTCTATCAGATTTTGGTAGAGGACCAACATATAAGAGACTCTTTGAATGATCACAAGTCACCTTTAGGCCTAAATCCATTGTTCTACCATAGGTTAAGCAGATTTAGATATTCTTTCCCTTGGTTCCACACAAGAACTTTTTTGTTTTCTTTGGTGCTGGGGATTAAACTCAGCTTTGCACATGAGAGTAATGCACTTTATGACTAAGGTATAGCTCCAGTCCTTTGAGACTCTTCCTCAAATATGAGGGCAGTTCAATGGATGATCATGACATAGAAAACCCTTAAAAGTGATTAAAACTTAATTTGATCCTTCTGTAGTAAAGGTCAAATCTAAGCACTATTGATAGTAGTGTTGAAAAATGTCTGGTGTCTATTTACTGGCTAAACTTTTCATTATAGCTTCTATATTTTCATCTAATAACATATAATGTGTCAAGTAATTAAGCCATATAGATTATAGAAATACTGCTTATCCAACAGTCCAAAGGGTACTTCTGCATAAACTAGATAACTGTGCCAAAGCCTACACCCTTCCCGTTTTCAATCAAGTGACTGCCATATCCTCCCTCCCCTTTCTCAATTAAGGGACTGTCAGGGACCATCAGAGTAACAGAAAATCTAAAGCTTGCCGTCTCAAGAAATCGTATTTTTAAGAAAATTCATGTAAAAATGGTCATAAAATATAATCCATTTTTGCCGTTTTCCTTGTCCTGCAACAATTTACAAAAAGCTTATAATTAAAACGCCATCACCACCCTTAATATATATTGCATTTTGATATTTCTTTGCCTTGATAATTCACTTTCATGAATAAGCATGGAAGTAATTGTAATATAGTACAAATGTCCAACTGCTCTTAAAACTTTTTCACTGTTTACAATTCCTACAAGTTTTTTAATTTTTCAGATTTTTCTCTTAGTGAAATTTCTGTATATAAGGAACACTAATAGGCAAATTTATTAGCTCAATGCTCTGAATTCATTCAAGGCTTCTAATTCACTTGTAAGAAGCAAGGAAGCAAATTTTAAATCATTGAGTATTGACTTTTTATTATTAGTCACTGTTCATAATTTGTTTCAACCAAAAGACAATACACACAGCAGATTTCTAATGCATCCCATGTAAATGTTTACATCCATTTTATTCCTCACTCGCTTCTAAGACTTATTTAAATTTTTTTACATCTCAAAAATATGTCTGCAATAATTAGAACTTCATTTAGCTGTTCCACTTGGAAAACAGCCTTTTAATATTTTTACAGTAAAGAAGATGTGATGGGGCTTAATGAAAATGTAACTTACAACATTATGAAAGAAAAAGGACTTTACAGGAACACAGTGGGAGTTCAAAGGAAAGAGTTCAAAGCTCCTTCCCATGAGGTCCCCAAATAAAAACAAAAACAAAATACACACAGCCCAAATGTAGGTTCTTAAAAAAACAAAACTCCAATGCTCCATCTTGAAGCCAGAATCAGCCCTGTGGAAGTTCATGAAGCAACTGAGAAAGCTGCTTCAGTATTTCCTTCTGCTTAAGTGTTCTAAGTCCTGGAACTTTTTCGATGAGACCCACATTGCTATTGCTTGAAAAGGTTTTTCACTTCCAGTTCTAGAAGCAGCTCCATCCTCCCAAGCCAAAGCTGGTCAAAAATGTTTTAAATTTTAGAACTCTCTGAGCAATCTCTCTTCAGTGATCCTCCCCACTCCCAAACTCATGAATACACCAACAAATACAACTGCTCCCCAACCACAAAGTTTGTGAATATGCACTTTTTGCTCTCCAATTCTGTTTAGGACACTGTGGTTAAAATACATTCACTAGGAAAAAAATACACATTCATACTCGTTCTTTCTTCTAGTTTTCATGGCCCAAGTATATTGCAATGCAGAAGATAACGAAGTTGAACCTCGAATGTAGGATTCCCTAATTTCCAACCTTTTCTAGAAGGACATAAAAATGGAAAGCATGTGATATAGTAAATGGAAATATTCACACTATTAGTGCTGGACAGTTTTAAAAGTCTATTTTCATAAATGAGTGGGACAAACAAAGAGTACAAACCAAAACTTTAACCTACCAAGAGGAAAGACTCCTCTTAAATGTTACACTGAGGAATGTTTCTTTAAATGAGAAAAACCTTAAACTTAACAGATGATCACTATACACAGCGTAAAACTTTCATGACTATCTAAACCACCTCAAGGTAACAGCACCAAAGCTTTGTGGGAGAAACTTCTCAGGGAGAGCACCCTTCCTACAGTTGACATTACTTAGATTAATTCTCTTTAGGTTATTGGGGGTGAGGTGGAGGACAGGCTACAAACTACTCTCAAAAAGGGAAATGATGAGGTACAAGTGCATGTGAAGTTATCGAAGTGTGTGAGGACTCACTGCTCACCAACCTGGGGTTGTTAAACAGCCACAGAAATCACCCTTTCACCACAATGGCTCTGGAGTTGTACAATCCATCCAAATTTGCTCCCCCTTGAATGGTTGTACTTGAGAAAAAGAATTACTGAAATGTGTAAGTGATCACAGAAATCAAAAGATTTCTCCTTTTAGCTGCAAGGCCAAGTGAGAGGAAAACTAATGCTGATCCTAGAAACTAAGGCACACTGAAGCTTTCAAAGATCCAATCATTTGAAACAGTCTTCATAACCATCAGTATCCTAGGCAGTTATTTGGCTGCTAGTCTTTCAGTATGGTGCTCAGGTTCAGTCCTGAAATCAACTCATATTCTATCACAGCACCCTTTGTGTTAAGGCCATGATATTTTATTCCTTCTAGACAAAGCCAGAGATGATCATCAACTCTACCTCAAAACTCTGATCACCCAAGCAGACGCTCTGTCAGCAGAGTAGACTCTTTCCAGCTCCATTAGCTAGCACTGTCTTATAGCACGGTCTTGAGAAGATTTCTTCAGAGATTCAACTCACGTCAACCAAAAAAACCTGAGCTGGTTAGCTAAAAATGTAAGGGAGAAAATAAAGCCTCTACACAAAGAGGAATGTTAAGACAAATTCTATTCAAAAAATCCACTGTTGTGTTAATCCTATCATGTTTCACAGCATTAAATAGCCATCCAATGAAATCAGTCTACAAAGAAACCTTTAAAGGCTATTTTCCATTGCACAGGCACAGCAGTCGTCAGAAGTGTGTGCTAGTCCACACTAACTGTAAACAGGAGATATATCCTGTTCTTGACTCAGCCAATCATTTAGCCAGTGAAGTAAGTTTTATCAGAATCTTATTCTTATATACAATTAAGACCAGAAAGTTTCCCTTTTGGAGCCTTTAGTTCAACAGCAGTTTGTCAAATGTTAGGAATAGTCTAGCATCTGATACAGAGCTAGGTTTGACAAGACACTGAAGATTTTAAGTAAAGGCGTGGTGAAATGGCGTGGGGGGGCGGGGGAAGGTATCTGTATCGGGTTTAAGACTGAAGCCAAAGTAGTCATTATACTGTGTAATACAGTAACAATTGCAAATATTTTAAAAGCAAGGTGGGCCCCACTTTTTCTTCTGCTATACATAGATATGGTGCGTGTATACTTGAACATACATAGTACATCCAACTTGTACCATAGAGTCAGCTTCACCTCATTCCAGCAACTCAATTTTAAGGTTTAGTAACACAAGAATCCTTTCTAAAAAGCACTCGGCACTCTTACTAGTTAAAAAAAAAAGGTCAAGTCTTTAATACAGATATCCATAAGATTGGTCTCTTTCAAGAGATCAATTTCTCAGACTCAGAAAAGGATAATCCTAATCTATGGTGAACATAAGACTTCCTCTGACATAGAGGGCAAGGAAGCTACAAGGCTTCATTCCAACACCATTAAGTACAGGAAAGATTTCTTTAACCGTGTGGTCTTTATTTCAGTGCCAGTGTTACAGATACAACACAAATGTTCCAGTTAAAAGAAGGAATTCAAACGGAATGCCAAGGTCCAAGCCAGGCTTTGGAAATAAAAAGGGAGGTTTGGAGTAATGGACAAGATGACTCCCATATGCTCCAGGATGAGTCTTGCTCTTCCTATGGGCAAAAGTTTTCATTAAGGAGTCTGTTCTTTAAAACTGGTGGACTGCTCTTTCCACCCATTTACCACAGTTCAAATGGGCAAGTGATAGGCTTAGGGAAAGCTTTAAAACTGGTGGTGGGAGTATGGTCATTAATAACTATAATGCATCTTTTAGGAGGTGTCTACTCTGCACTTCAAGGGAATCAATTTTGAAAATCATGGAGAGTACTCATGACTATAGCTAAAGAATGGAGAGACAGGGGAGCTGGAAGAGCCCTGGAAGTTTCTATTACAAATAGAGCACCATATCCTTCATGCCGAATCTCAACAAAAACTCTTTTGAACTGCATCTGTCCAGTGTTTACAAATAACCTCTCAAGGTCTGACCAGTTCTTGGTAACAAACATACATACATACATGTGTGTCTTTGTGTATACAGCAATGCACGGAAAAGGCTACCAGGAACCTAATGCCTCTTTCAAATATTGGGGGAACCAGTAGAAAAAGGCAGGGCTCCCTAATGTCCATTATTACATTTTCCATTCTCAATCCCAGGTGTAAAGATCGCCAGAAGATGGTAACCCAGCTTGTGAGGAATAAATACCCCACCATGCCCAGTCCACAGAGAGACAACAGTAGAAAAAAGGGGCCACTCTGCTGCAGAGATGAAGTGAGTGTTTTCTCGCCGTGAATTCCAGTCCTCTCCTCTAGACCAGCTGCTTTCGGCCTCAGGGGCCCGGGGAATGTTGATTCTGGCTGCAAATGTGGGACAGGTGGAAACATGTGGAAAAGGGAGAAGAGAAGGAAGAGTGCAAAATAGCCTCCAGAAGCAGCCTGCCATAACAGTGGAGGAGAGGACAGTAGTCTTTAACAATGCTTCAAGGTCAGCAATAACTTCAGGAAAATCCTCAACAGTTCTCTTCAGCTCCTCATGCCCATGGTACAGTTGGGGGGAACTTGCCAGCAATCACAACCTCCTTCCCAGAGTAGCTTTGATTGAGTGGGGTAAGAATGAGAATGGTGGTGGACCCTCATTGCCAGGACTGAGGGGGAAAGTTGTTCACCTCTGCTAGATCTTGCATTGCTGAGCCCTTGTGATTATATGTGAGCTTGATCCTCATTCGCAGCTGTTGCTGTAAAAGGGAAAGAGAAACACAAATTAATACTCTGAAATAAAATCACACTCTGTCCAGTCCACAAGTAAAGTCTTTTTGTTTGGGGGGTTTTTTGAGATTAAATCTCACTATGTTGCCCTGAACTTCCAGGCACAAGTAATCCTCCTGTCTCGGCTTCCCAAGTGATTGATACTATAAGGTACACACTGCCATGCTTAGCTCCACAAATAACCACCACCACCACTACTATCTCCACCCCGCAAATACTGGGGACTAAACCCAGGGTCTCATGCATGCTAGGCAAGTCCTCTAGTGCTGAGCTACATTCCCAGTCCCTTTGTGTTTTTATAAAGGTTTCAATAATTTGCCCAGGTTGACCTGGAAATTGTGATCCTCCTGCATCAGTCTCCTAAGTAGCTGAGACTATAAGAATGGGCCACCATACCTGGGTCTCCTGGTAACATTTGCTGAGTTCTTTTATAAAAGATTTAACCCTTGTATCTAAGTCTTCAGGAAAAATAAGATAAACATATACTCATGCTCTACATTCAGATACACTGTTGCTTTTTCTGCAAAATCTATAGTTAAATGTCAACATACATTTGATTCATTCCCAACACATACAAGAAAAACAATCCACAGGTAACAGCAATAGTTTGAAGAAAATACATTTACTAAGTACTTTTGCTATATGTGGCAGATTTCAAATATTAATGCTCTTAAGAAATGTTTTACTCTATCAGCTAGTCAAAAAAGTATGTGCTTGTGCTAATGGCAAATACAGTACTTAAAATATAGTCACCACAAGGCAAGTCATTACAAAGAGGAAATTACACTGGCCTTAATAAGGAATTACTAGAGATTTTCAAGGTGAAGAAAGTCTCTGAACCATTTCCAAAAATTACCTGAAAATCGATTAGTTACTATTAAGTAAGACCAATTCAATGCTCTGAAAAGATACAGTAAAAACCTTAATTATAATTTCTTTCCCCATTTTTTTTTTTTCTTTTTTGTACTGGCAATTGAACTCAGGACCTTGCACTTGCCAGGCAGGTGCTTATGCCACTGAACTACATCCTTGGCCCTTTTCTTCTTCTTCTTCTTTTTCTTTTTTTTCTTTTTTTGAATCAGAAATCAAACTCAGGACCTTGCGCTTGCCAGGCTTAACTACAATTTCAAAAGCTATTTTTTCATGACTGCTTCATTTAAAATACTTCCATTTTTGGGATTCAGATTTAGTAACCACAGCAGTAAATGAGGGTATTTGGTTCAACAAATGCTCTTACCTTAGATTTCAAATTTTGTGTACACATAAATGTCTAAGTTTCACCTCCTCATCAAATCTATACCTTTAATCCTCAAAAGTGGATGAAAGGGAGAAAGAATGAATGAATGAGTATAGGTTTGTATGCACATGTGTGCACAGTGCTGGTGAACAAACTAGGTAAACTGTTAGGCATGCTAGGCAAGTGATCTACCACAGCTGCATCCCAGCCACTCAGATTTTTTAGGGGGAAGGTTACATTTTAGTGAGATGCCACTAATCCATTTGATGTCACTGAGCTGTATATATTTTCTACAAAAGAACAAAAAAGTTAGACCAGAAATTTTCATTGACGTCTTCTCTATGAGTCAGAAAACCTCAAAGAAATAAAACAAAAGTTTATTTTAGAAAATAAGTTTATACATTGCCTAAATATTGGCTTCAAATGTGCTACTCACCTTCTGTGGGTTCAGAACTTTAATGACTTGTGTGATGGTCCCCGTATTAAATGCTGGGACAATGCTGCTGCTAGGCGACAGAAGCTGCAGCTGGAATGTCTAAGGGGGAAACAAAGGCCACTCTTCAGAAAAAGAAACATAGTGTTATGACAGAGATACCTACAAAAATAGCTAATGAGTCAAGTAATAAATTAACCCTGATTTCTTCACACTATTTGTTTTCCAGATACTGCAATTCACAGCATGGGGGAACTGTATTTGTAAAAAACACATTTTTACATCTTTGATCATGAAAACTAGTAATATATCACTCTGCCCATTCTGACAAACGAAATTTTAGCTACTACCTATCAAAAGGTGACCAGTTCTTACCCTGGCGCCTTAATAATAACTGATCAAATATGCAATTGAAAAATGAGTACCTATGGAAAAAAAACAAAGGAACCAGCCAGGCGTGATGGTGCATGCCTTTAATCCCAGCACTCGGGAGGCTGAGGTAGGAGGAGCATTGTGAGTTCGAGGCTGGCTTGAGCTACAACGTGAGCACAAGGCTGGCCTGAGCCACATAGTATGACCCTGCCTCAAAAAAAAAAAAAAAAAAAAACCTAGGGCCAGGAGTTTGGCTCAGTGGGTTAAGCGCCTGTCTGGCAGGCATGAGGCTGTCAGTTCAATCCCTGGTGCCGCAGAAAAAAAAAAAAAAAACAACAAAGGAACCAAGAGACCAGTTTTCCAAAACTAACAAACCAATGCACAGGTCACTGACTATATGCCTTTGTGCTTTTGTATAACTGGATGACTAGGCCCCAGAGACTTGAACTTTTGTGTTTTAAAGCCTGAAGAATCTGGAATGCATCAAGACTTCCCCCTATGAGAGAGAGGAAGGAAAGGCTTGAAAGAGCCAGCTTGTTAATGTATAAGTGGAACATCAAGATCGCTCCCTTAAAGATACAAGGCCCTAACAGAAAAACTACATAAGGACAAGTCTCTGTATCAAAAGACCCAGATGAACCAAACACCCTAATTTGTAAAATACTAATGGGTTTTATTTATTTATTTATAGAAATGAGTGAGGAATTTGCTATGAGTAGCTGAGGTAAATCATAATGCACTAAGTAGCTATTCTATATATTAGGACTTTGAAAACCTTTCCTGAGAAAAACAAAGAAGTCTTCTCTAAAAGCAAGTGAAAGTTACAAGAGTAAACATTCAATCTCAAAGCAGATTAATTATATTGGGTCTCATCCGTGATTATTTTGTTAAGATGAATTATGTAAGCCAAGATGTTATTCCTTACATTTCATTAAACTTAAAATACTATCAATCGTAATTCACATCATTTTATGTACTGCTGAGAAACAAAACAGAATGCCCACTGAACTACAAGATAATCTTTAAATTCACACCAATTTTCAAGATATTAAAAAATGACAATAGGCCAGATGTGGTTGCACATGCCTGTAATCTTAGCACTCAGGAGGCCAACGCAGAGGACTGCTGTGAATATAAGGCCAGCCTGAACTGCATAGTGAAATCCTGTCTCAAAAAAGACGAAACAAAATTGAAAAATGAAAAATGAAACAATAGATAGTAGAATCTATGAAATGTGACATTTTAGGGCAGGGGATGCAGCTTGGTGGCACACAAAAAAATAAGTGACATTATGAAGTTGAAGATATATCATCATAATGCATTATATATACACTACAACACCAAGAATAAGGTCATGGTATTTTGTGTTTTGTTTTGCTTGTAAGAGTATTTCACTGGCTGGCCTCAAGTCCACTATATAGTCCAGGGTAGCTTGTAATTCCTGATCCTCCTGCTTCAGCTTCCTGAGTGCTGGGATGCCAGGCATGTATTAAACGCTAAGCTCCAAGGCCATGTTTTAATAGCAAGGGTAAAATAACAAGTGTAAAACCCTAAGTTGCAGCAGCTAACATTTACTGAGCACTAAATACATGAAAATTGTGTCCAATAGTATCCAGTACAATAACTCATTTATTCCTCAATGCAATCCTATGAAGTAGCTTTTATCACTGTTCCCTTTGCAAATAAAGAATCTGAGACACAGAGATTAAGTGACTTTGCTTCATGTTATACAGCATTAAAATCCAAACAGAACAGCTCTAGTATTCATTAATGGTTCTTAACCATTTCACATTACTGCTTAACATCTACATAAGGCCGGGCATGGTGGCACAGGCCTTTAACCCCAGCACTCGGGAGGCTGAGGTAGTAGGAGCGCTGTGAGTTTGAGGCCGACTTGGGCTACAACGTAAGCGCAAGGCCAGCCTGAACTACATAGTGTGACCGTGCCTCAAAAAACTAGGGCCGGGAGTTTGGCTCAGCGGCTTAAGTGCCTGCCTGGTAGGCGCAAGGTTGTGAGTTCAATACCCAGTGCCACAAAAAAAATAAAGAAAGAAAGAATCTACATATTCTGGCTCCTAAAAAATCTTAGGAAAGTTTGAAAGTCAGTCCACATAATAATCCACATAAATATCTTCAATCTCTAAAAATATACTGTCTGAATGCCAATATTTCACATGTCAGTGCAAAGATTAGGTTAGCCTAGTCTAAAGCAGTGGTTGGCAAAGCATGGCCCAACATCTGTTTCTGCAATAGTCTTACAGGGAAAGAGCCATAGCCATTCATTTACATATTGTCTATAGCTGTTCCTGCACTGTACCAGCAGAACTAAGTACAGCAAGAAATGATAATATAGCCTGAAAAAAATTACTCTGGTCTTTTATACAAAAAGTTTGCTCTCACCTCATTTGAAATTTTATTCAAGACGTCATTATTCCAAAAAGACATAACTACTCCTTAAATTAAGATTTGATGTAAACAAAACTTCAATTCACAAAAACAGTCATTATATCAACAGCAAACTACATGTTAATAAAGGAGAAATGTTTTATCACTTAACTATCAAGACATGAAAATTTTAATTCTGATCTAGTCACCAGAAGATTACACCAGTAGGCAAAATCTTATTTTTTTAATGGTACTGGGGATTTAACCCAAGCCTTCACACTGAGCTATGTCTTCAGTCCTTTTTTTATACAGTATTTTTACTTTGATACACAGTCTCACCAAGTTGCCCAGGCTGAATTCTAATTTTCCATTCTCCTGCTTTAGCCTTCCAGAGTGCTATGATTATAGGTGTTTGCTACCATGCCCAACTAAAGTCAAATCTTAATTAACTTTAATTCTATATTAGATTTTGCTTTCATATATTTATATATTATATATTTTATATATTACTGCAATATTTACTGAATCTACTCTCCCCTATTACCTGACCACCTCTAGAGTTCTGCTCACTGCTATTAAATTTCCTTTCTTTATTCTACAATACTAATCGTAAGAATAGCTGTAACCAAGTAAAAATTATTCACTAAAAATGACATGCTTCAATCACCCATAATATTTTCACTACTATTGTTAGTTGGAGTTAAATCTATAAATTTCATCTCCAAATATTAACATACATCCTTTACCAAATGCATAGGAAAAAAATCAGCTAACGTTTAATCAAAAGCATAAGACAAAGAAGATATTGTAGGTAGTACCTTTGGTACTGCAGCCTGGAAAACAAAGTCCGTCATGTCTAGCTCTGTGCTGTTAGAGGCCTGTATCGTTATCACTGTTACACTGGGGTTGGTATTTGACCGTTCAAAGGTGAATTCTATCTTCAAGCCATTCTTACTGTATGCTGTGATGGAGGGGATGCCTGGGAAATACAGGAAGATCAGTCTTATTGCAGTCAGCCTACTGCTTGAAGAATTATTACTACCTTTCCTCAATAACCACCTCTCATTACTCAGAGCTCCAAGTGATGATGGTAACAACAATTGTACCTGTAGTGATGTCATTGAAGAGAGGCTGTGATGAAAGCCCATCCAACAAGAAGGGGGGCTGAGATATCTGTGGGACTGTGGCAGGGGTAGGAGCAGCAGTTGGAGCACCTAAAAGAAATAGTCCAGAGGAAAGTCAACCTTAGCCAGCATGACAAAGCTCACTAAGAAAACAGAAGACTACTATGTTCTCAGGTTAAGGAAAGGATTCTGTCTTACTTACTCTTCTCTCATTGCTGAGACAGAATACCTGATGCCCAAAATTAGGGAAAGAAAAGTTTATTTCTTGGGGGTTTCAGTCCATACTCAGTTGGCTCCAAGGCAGTGTGGCATGGCAGCCATTCGTGGCCTACGCAACAGCAAGGCACACAGGCAAGAGAGAGCAAGACATGCCTTCCTCCTGCCCTTACACTGTATGTCGACTCCACCCTTGAGTGGGTGCAGCACTCATATCGCCAATCCCAGGCCTAGACAACAAACCAATCACAAACGCCAGACTCAGCCCCATCCATGATTACATGAGGCTTTGTTAGGGGCCATCCAACCAACCACACTGTAACAGATTCTTTAAACAGCGGGTAAATAACACAGCCCAAAAAGAGAAGAACTGTAAGTTCAAATACTTTAACTCCTGCTCATTAAAAAAAAAGCATAGGGAAAAACAAACAAAAAAATAGGAAAATGGGAGATCACAAGCAGGAGAAAAGGTCTGCTATAAGTAACAAATAGATAAGCATTTAGAACTATACCTATCTTCTACAAATCTGTGTGGAAAAGATAACTAACTACAAAGTCGTAAGATATGTGAACAAGCAATCCACAGAAGAGGAAACGTGCATGAAAAAGTAATCTTAAAATTTTGCTATAGGAAAGTCGAACATCCATACAAAGTACCTTTAAACTAAGTTTCCTAAACCTTGACACTAATGACATTTTAGGACACAGAAGTCTTCATTGTAGGGGGCTGAATTACACATAATGTTCAGCAGCACTCGTGGCTTCTATGCATTAGATCCTTCCCAGCTGGAATACTGGTATATCCCCTACACCTCAGCCTCCCATGCAACTGCCAACTGAGATTGCAGGCACCACCCAGCCCAGTTCTTAGGAATTATTCTGATTAATTCTTACATATGCACACAGATTTGTACAAAGTATGTTCTCAGCAAAATGATTTTTTTTTTTTGAGACAGGGTCTCACTATGTAGATCATACTGGTCTTGAACTCACTATGTAGCCCAGGTTGGCATGATCCTCCTGCCATGGCCTCTGGAGTGCTGGGATTACAAGACACGTGCCATCACACCCAGCTCATAGCAAAATAATTTTTAACAGTGAATTGAAAAGAACCAAAATGTTCACCATCAGGATAATGGGTAGATAATGGTGGTATACTAACATGACAAAATACTAAACATATCCAATGGTAAAAAATGTGAATATCAAGGATTATTCTCACAAACATAATGTTTACCAATAAAGGTAGAATACATTTAGTTAGATACTTTTTTTTTTTTTTTTAACAGTAAGGGTAACGGAACTTAGAGTCTTCTCACTGAGCTACATCACTATCCTTTTTTAAATTTTTTTGTTATTTTGAAACAGTATCTCACTAAATCACTAAATTGCCCAGGCTGAGCTTGAATTTACAATATTGCTTCAGTCTCCCAGAGTACTAGGATTACACTCAAGCATCCACCATGCACAGCTGAGATACTATTTCTAAAATAAAAATTGGCAAAAATTACTATATATTGTATCAAGGAATGTCCAGGAATGGTGTAGGCCAATGTTAAACACAGCTTTAGGAAAACCAGCAGTCAGCTATGGAGTCATAGGGAAATGGGGCCTAGGGATGCAACTCAACAGCAAAGCACTTAGTATGCACAAAAAGTAACACAAAAAGGAAAAAATTTCTGAAAAAAAGGACGAGGAAAACAAACCATATAGGAAAAACCAACCTTCTTAACAATGTTTTATTTTACAAATTAGGTAGATCAAGACATTTACATATGAAATGCTGCATAATAAAATTTTAATACATATATCTTGGGAGGAGTGATATAAAGTGGCTGGGGGGGGAGATCACCATATTACCATTTGTATTTGATCCTTTCAAATAAGAACAAGTTGAGGATCATACAATATAAGGTAAGCCACAGGATAAATATGACCATGAATTGAAATAAACCAAGATTCTAAGAAACGGTCTAAGCAAAGTAAAGAATGCATTTTGTATTTAAAAGAGAGTTCATTTATAAAATTAACTAAAAATAAACCATTTTTAAAAAATTTGGGGTGTGGATTAATGGTAGAGAATATGCTTAACACATGCAAGCACCTGGTTTCAATTCCAGCAACCCTCCCAAGAAAAGAATTAACATAATAAAATAAAGGCCAGGATATTTTTATTTAAAAAAAAGATATTAAATATACAGGGGAAAGGCCAATATACTAAAAATCACTAAAGACAGCTGGGTGTGGTGCCTGTAATCCCAGCATTTGGGAGGGTGAGGCAGGAGGATCATTGCAAGTTCAAGACTAGCCTGAGCTACAAAGTGAGCTCAAGGCTAGCCTGAACTACAAAGTGAGCTCAAGGCTAGCCTGAACTGAATAGTGAGACCCTGTCTCCAAAAAAAAAAAAGAGGAAAAAAAATTCACTAAAGAGGGTAGAAATATACCAATGATTATGCAAAGCAAAGCAAAATGCATGAGAACACCAAAGAATATCAATTAAGTACAGTAAGTTTCTGACTTATGAATGAGTTCCATTCCAGGAGAACGTTTCTAAGTCAGATTCGTTCATAAGTCTGACAACACGAGTCTTATACACCTTCGACACAAATATATAATATAAAGCATGAAAAAACCAAATGTGAGGTCCATTCATATCTGTGAAAGTCCACAACTTGAATGTTTCTAAGTTGGGACTTACTACTGCACGCAAAGAAATATTCACATAGTTCTCCTAGTTTTCATAAATCTAACCTAGTAATTTTCCTACCAATTCCCATTTTCAAACAATTTTAGAATTCAGCATGATGGTACATGCGTGTAATCCCAGGACCCTGGGAGGCTGAAGCAGAGATTACGAACTGAAGTCCAGCCTGGGCAACTTAGCAACTTAGTGGGACTCCATCAAAAGATAAAAAAATTGGTAAGAATATAGCTGAGTGAGAAGGTCCTGGGTTCAATCTCCAGTATTGGGGGAAAAAATCAGAAATGTATCTTGAGAGAAAATCAGAAGCTAGTCACCATGTATGTTTAGAATAATACGAATCCCAAACTCCTTCAAATTTTATGTTTTTTTCTCCTATAAAAGTATGGTACAAAGTGTGGGAAATAACAAATTCACTGCTCCAGACCTTCTAAAAATACGTATTAATCTATTCTTAAGCCAGGAATGGTGGTACATATCTGTAATCCCAGAACTCTGGAAGGCTGAGGCACAAGACCAACCTAGTCAACTTGGTGACATAACAAGGCCATGTCTCTAAATACCAAATAAATGAAAAAGGGCTGGGGATTTACCTCAGTATGAGGCCCCTCAGTTTAATCACGGCACCATAATCAATCCATTTATTTTCATATATCCATTCGTTTAAATTACAGCACAATAATATACAGTTGTAAAGACACATTTAAGAATCTAGAATTTAAAATTTTTAACTTTAAAAATGTAAAGAAAATGGAAAAGTGTGTTTTAAAACATACTGTGCAGGCTGAGGCTATATGGTGTAGCTCAATGGTAGAGTTAAAAAAAAAAAAACACAACACATGTACACATACTATGAATAAGGAAAGGAAAGCCTAAGCTTTTTAACATCTCATCTTTTTTTTTTTTTTTCCAGTACCAGCGGTCAAACTCACAACCTCACACCTGCCAGGCAGGTGCTTAGGCCGCTGAGTTAAACGCCCAATCCTTAACATTTTCTCTTTTCTGTTTGTTTGTTCTGGCAGCAGAGGGTACTGAAGCTAGAGTTTCACACATGCCTCCCAGAGTTCTGAGATTATAGACACGTACCACCACAGCCAATTTGAAAACTGATTAGCATGTATTTTTAACACGCATGAAGCCCCAGATGAAAAAAAAAGCCCTTTACCACTGAGCTACGCCCTCAGCCCTTTTTAAAATTTTTTACTTTCAGGCAAAGTCTTGTTAGGTCACCCACACGGGCCTAGAATTTGCTCTCTTCCTGCCTCAGCCTCTCAAGTAGCAAGGACAACAGGTGTGTGCCACTACACCCAGCAACATTTATAAATAATACTAGAAAAACAAGGAAGAACAAAAAATACTAAAACTCCGTAATAAATGAGCTAAGTTTATTTTTAAAAGTTCAAAAAGGAAATTCATCTGTAATACAGATATGTAACTACACATTCCCTATGATTAAAAAAAAATCAACAAAGTAATAGTTTCAATATTTTGCCCATTAGGGCTTTTAAAAAGTAATCATATAAACTCATATGAGTGTACAGTGAAACTGGTAGACATATAAATTAAATAAATAAAAGTCAAGTAATATTTACCAAGTGGCTATCATGTGTCATGCACTGAGTCAGCAATCCTCACAAATATTCCATGAGGTAAGTATTAATCATCCATATTTTAATCAGATTCAGAAAGCACTAAGTAATTTAGACCAAATAATCAAAAAATAAAGATAAACTGATGCAAGGATATTTGTTAAAGCAACTAGGTTAAAACAAAATCCAAAAACAAACAAAACACCCAGGAAATTAAATAAATAATAGAGCAAACTGTTTCCTTGGGTTTTTTTAATTTTGGCTTTTTAGAGACAGAGTCTTGTAATAATTCAGGATGGTCGAAACTCTCAGTGAGCCTCCTGCCTCAGCTTCTTAAGTGCTTGAATTACAGTAGTAGTGCAAACTTCATAAAATATTAGCCATTTATCATTCAAGAGATGCAAATTAAAACAACACTGAGATTCCACCTCACCCAGGAAAGAATGGCTATTGTCAAGAAATCAACCAATAACAAATGCAGGAGGGCTGTGGGGAAAAAAGAACCCTTCTCCACTGTTGGTGGGAGTGTACACTGGTGCAACCACTATGGAAATTAGTGTGGAGATTCCTCAAAAACTAGGATTGGAGGTCCCATTTGACCCAGCTATTCCCCTTGTGAGTATCTTCCCAGAAGAATTATAAACATCGTACCACAGCGATATATGTGCACCCATGTTTATACCAGAACAATTTGTAACAGTCAGATATTAGAAACAACCTAAATGCCCATCAACTGAGGAATGGATAAAAAAAGATGTGATATTTTCATACAATGGGGTACTACTCAGCCATAAAGAAGGATAAACTTGAGACTTTTATATAGGTAAATGAATCAACTTGAGACTATACTCATTAGTGAAATAAATCAGACATGCATGTGTGAACATCATATTGTCTCACTAGTGTGAGAAGCTGAAAGAAACCATATACATAAAAAATAGTTAAGATAGTTATACTACTGATTTCTCTGAGCTCACTGAAGAGAAAGGTTTGTGCTAGTATTGTTCGGATGATTAAATGCAGATGTCCTGTACTGAGTAACTGATTTGAAGATAACAATGCACAATGTACATACTGTTGTTATCCACTAATTGTTGTGTTTTGAAATTCTGTTTTATTTTTTCTCTTTAAAATAAAAAAAATCAGCCACTTAGAATTATAATTATGAAGACAATTTATTAATGTACTTTCCTAGTTATCCTGTATACCTTTAACATCTGAGGATTTGAAACTGACTACATGTAAAAGACTCAAAAATACACAACTACACAACAAGTAGCATTCTGAAATTTTGTTAGGACATAAACAGTAAGTTCTGAGAGCCTGCTGTATTAAGGAAAAATCATTTAGCCTGTGATTGCAAGCCTAGCTAACCATTAAATATCCTCACTGTATGGCTGTTTTCTACTTGAGGTCATAATGCTGTACTTCTCGTTCTATTTTTTTTTTTCCCTTTTTCCTTCAACTGTAGATGCCACCTATTGTAGTTTTAAAGACATTTTAATAACTTTGGGATGAAGGTTACACATATTCTTGAACTTGGGAGTTCTTAATACTGCTGGACACATTAATTACAAATGTCTACCACATAGGAACTAAGATAAAAACGTTCTTCAATAAAAAAATGTTTGAATTATAGACAGATAATTTTCTACTTTGGTTGCTTTAATTATAGAAAGGGTGAAAGGGAGGAAGAAAGGTAGGTATTAGGGTTAATATCTCACCACAAATGGTCACAGCTACTAAAAACTTAACCATGAACACAAAGAAACCTAATGTTTTAACAACTCCAAATAAAGACAAAGGTAACTTGGGTTATATTCTTTCCGAGTCTAGCTATCTATCTTAAAAGACTATAAATAATTTATTCTTCCCAAATTAAATGTTAGCCTTTAAGAACTCACTATGAGTTATTTTAGAGCATTGATTAGCATGGCAGCTTACATCCCTGATGCCATGAGGACTGCTTCTCAGTTAGTCTCTCCCATCGTTGACTGATTTATGTGCTGAAAGTCTATGCTGTAGTCAGTGTGGTTTTCCCTAAGGCCTCAGTCCCTACCCAAGAATTAAACAATTCCAGTATGGCCTCACCTGTAAGGGTGATGTCTCCCAGCAAGTCAAGAAGTTCTCCACCAGCAGATGCTGGTTTGCTTGTAGGTGCAGTTGGAATAACAGGTGTTATGTCATTTCCGCCTAACAAATCCAATAAATCATTGGCCTAATCAAGGAAATAACATGTCAATTCATTAGTTATTTGTCTAACCTCCAACTAGTAAAGCTCTTTCAATACTTAAAAAATAAGGAAAGGAATCATAGCCCAAAACAAAAACATCAAAGGGAATCAGCTAAGAAATAAACTATAAAGGACTATAACGTGATCAGGAGCCCCGGGGAAAGAAGTGAAAGGCTACCTGGCTGGTGGGCTGTGGCCCAGAGGGTGGTGGTTTTGTTTCTAGTGGAGCTGGTTCTGTCTCTCCATTTGTCTGCACAATCTCAGCAGGGCCATTGGTAGTCACTTTTTCCATGACAGGCATTCTCTCAAGGAGAGCCGACCTAGAAGAAGCTGAAGTGGTTAAATTCTAGGCAGAGAACTTACATTCCCTACCCAAAACAATCACTATTTACTACTTTGAAGCCTAACATGGAAAGCAACCCCCAACACACACATAAATACAAGGTGGATTACAAGAGTACATGACCTGAATTCCTGACAGGATTAAGGGCAGGCAAGAACCTTAAATAAACAAACTGTCCACCTAAATCCCAAACCATGTATTTTCAGAGGTAGAGAGACCAGGATCAAAGAAAGGTAAATTAATAAATATTAAGAGTCTCTAATTAAGAAGACAGATTCTGCACAAAAGAAGAAAAATCAAAATAACATGCACCAAAACGTTAACAACGAGATTTGAAGATGATTTCTCTTGAAAAAATTTACAACTCTTACTTGTTAACCAAATAAAATGGAAAATGATGCAAACTTTACATACTGAAAGGACAGGGAGTAAAAAGAAAGAACAGTGTTAATTTATTACTTTATACACCAGGCAGAATACAAAGCAAAACAGAGACAGCCAATTAATGACAATTAAGTAGGATTGTGAGTCCCCATTAATTAAGCACAAGGACTGAGTCTTCTTTAGACACTTTATTCAGACTCTCAAGCTGCAGTATGCATTGCTTAATTTCTTTTGCTCACCTCATGTGGTCATATTTCTTAAAAAGTGCATTATATTCTACTGCCCTCTGCTGGAGCTCCACATCAATGCTGCTTCCATAGATGGAAACCACTTTTTTAATTCGACTATGGGAAAAAAGGAAATCAAATGAAATCAAATACTCAAAGACAATTCACAGACAATGAGAGGAAGTGTTTAAATCAGTTTTCCGGCTAAAATTCTGAAAAATACTCAATTCTAATTTAATATAATTTTTCAAAAACAAAACATCTTTTATCTTCATTCATACAACAGTCACTACTGTATATTCTAATTATAATGTTAGATCTGTTTGTTAAATATCCAATACCCTAAAACTTTCTTTTTTTCTTTTTTCTTTTTTTTTTTTTTTGCGGCACCAGGGATCGAACTCACAACTTTGTGCCTACCAGGGCAGGCGCTTAAGCCACTGAGCCAAACTCCCGGCCCTGGTTTTTTGAGGCAGGGTCACACTATGTAGCTCAGGCCGGCCTTGTGCTCGTGTTGTAGCCCAAGCTGGCCTCGAACTCACAATGCTCCTCCTACCTCAGCCTCCCGAGTGCTGGGATAAAAGGTGTGCGCCACCACGCCCGGCTTACCCTAAAACTTTCTAAACGAAAGTACCAATTATTACTTTACCACAAGAGAAAAGTTTATGGTTCATTCTCCTTTTCGTTTCTTTAAAAAATTTTAAAAAATTGTTTGGTTTTTATTTGTTTTTTGAGACAGAGTCTCACTGTGTAGCCTAGGCTGGCCTTAAATTCATGGCAATCTGCCCGCCTTAGTCTTCCAAGTGCTAGGATTACAGGCATGCAACACCACACCCAGCTCATTCTTCTAATTCACAAATGAAAATAAATCAAAACTGCAGTGTCTTACAAGCCGTAATACCATCCATTAAAAAGTGAAGTAGAAAATGTAGAACTACATTTGCTTTAAAAATGCTTAGCTAGAGAATACTCAAGAACTCACTTTTATTCAAAATAGTAAAGAATATAATTTAAAGATTTAATCACCAAAACACTCATGACTTAAGTCCCATTGAGACATCTAATTATAATAAATCAACCCCCTCATATAGGGAAATAACTTACCTATTTTAGAAAATAAAAAAATGTCAGAAATATGATTATAAAAATATAACTTTGCCAGGTAGCACAACCCTATAATCCCAGCACTCAGGAGCTAAGGCAGGAAGATCATGAGATCAAGGCCTGCCTGGGCTACATAGCCTGTATCCAAAAGCAAAACAAACAGCAATAATAAACAAACAACAACAACAAAAAGGCCCCACAACTTTTTACCTTCAAAATAATTCATGGTAGGGTGGGGTAATACGAGAAAGCAAAGGATTAACTACAAACTGAAGTATGGGATAATAAGGAAATACAAAGTAGTTTCACTATTCCAACTACTTTGGTTTATGCTTGAAATTTGCCACAATAAAACATTTTCTAAAATTACAAAACAACCTATTGACTTTACTTTTCCTCAGTACTCACTTTACAGTACAGGTGAATCGAGTTGAAAGCTTCATGATGGCAGTGAGGGCATAACCTCGTGTCACAGAGGTGGACATATTAGAGATTAGTACACTTTCTAAAATATCCAATACTTCATCCTCTGTTACCTGAGAAAGAAGAAAAAAAAAATCATGTAGACAACGGTAACACTGAATACCTAACTCTAATAATCAAGTCAGAGGATGCTGCCTACCATTACAAAAGCCTCTAACCTGTGCTTTGCCAGGGCAACTGTCCAAAGCTGCTACATCAATCAAAAGTGGGTAAGTGGGAGGTAAAAAGAATGGAAAATGGAGACATGACCACTGAGGACTGACAGGCATATTACAGTTTTAAGTGGCAGATGTAGAGAAAAAAAAGTAAAAGATTTATAGAGTTCAAGGGTTATAGCCACAACTTTCTCAGAAGTCAGTCTTTTAATTAACAAATGGAAACATGGACACCTACCTCATTTCTTGCCTACCAGTCAGAAGATATAAGAAACTGTAATTCAGTCTGTTAGGGAAAGGAGTAGGCCCTAAAGCAAAGTAGTATTGCTTTGTTTGATCTGTTTTTGGTGCTGAGACTGAAACCAGAGCTACACATTCTCAACCACTGAATTATACCCCTGGCCCCACTAAAGGGTTTTAAAATCTCATAATGACTCAGTAAGTTCCATTTCCAAAAATGGCATGTTTCTCAACATAATTTTAGCATTACTTCTTGCTAACATTTCAAAGGAACCAAGCTCAACTTTCTACTAAACACTACACTCCTATAACCAAAAACATTATTTTTTCCCCTCTTTAGCCAGGAGTGACAAAGAGTACCTGAATAGGTTCTTCCTCTTCACATTGACCAGACACAAGAAGATCACCATATTCACCTATACACCATGCAGCCACTTGTACCAAAGGTTGCTGTCAAAAAAAGTCAGAGTTCAATTTTCCCAAAAACACTTAATGAAAATCACAGGTCAACTAATCACAAAGGTCAAAACTTAGCACGAACAAAGTGTCAGTAATAATGACATACCAGGAAAATAAAGATGAATTTCCCCCAAGCAAAAACAACAACAGATTACTTACTTGAGAATAATCACCAAGAATTGCTTTATACAAGCGTTGGACAGTGTAAGCGTGCATCTCCACACTATTAGTTATTAACTGTATCAAATTGGGGACTGCATCATCACGAACATAACTTCCTGCCTGAAAGGCAATGTGCAGAGTTACCCCTAGAAATACACCACAGTGATAAGAAACATTTCAACTGTTTTACCAACTGTTCTTGAAAAGATAACTAAAAATCCCCTCTCAAAGATAAACCTGGTTCCAATTCACAGATCCACATGCACCTCAAATTTAAGTCTTATTTAAATATTTAAAATTTTTATCAAAAAATATAACCATCTTTTTGTCCAACGGCTAAAAGTATCAAAAAAGATCTTTTCTGCTTAAAACAAGTAAGGCCTAAAATTCTAAAAATTTAAGAAGTACACTGTTTGGGAACTTAATCACGTCCTTCCCAAAACTCTTCAACACTGGTGGCAAAAATGAATGGACAAGCTACAGTAGTCCCATTACTCTGGGACAAGTGGGGAAGAGTATACACAAAAGTGCAAAAGAGGATATTACCTTTCTAAAAACAAACTTAAAATATCACACTGTTCTTTAAAATTAGTATTTACAAATACTGTGCAACCAATAATAGTTCTTGAGATGAAAGATTATCCATGCTTTTGTTTTAACACAGTTTTTTTTAATGTTCTCTTGACAAGAAGAATATGAGATAGTACCTAAAATTATGGGACAAAGTAAAATCTATTTAACCTATGAGTAAAATAAATCTTGGCCTTACTAGAACATTATAACTTGGCTACATAGGACACACAAGCAGTAGAACCCATGCCTAACAGTGGCCAACCTTGGTAAAGCTCACATTACTGAACAGAAGAACAGAACTGATTTGTAAGACAGAGATCAGGCCTAACTTCGCATATTCAGGAAAGAAAAAACACAAATCCCTTACGATTGGACTGTTTACTACTGTTAATTAACATAAAGACAGAAGGAAAAGTTTGGGAAATAGTCAAAAGGAAATTGTGAAGCGAAAAACCAGGTACTTTTGGTATAAATGAATTTACATTCTTCCCTAACTAAAGAAAGCAGTGTTCTAAAACAACAGCGTGATATTACTGCATCTAACGACAGCAAAACACATCTTCCTCAAACTCATTCTGAGCCACGTTCTGAGTCATAAGACTATCTTAACAAATGTTAAAGAACAAAAATAATACAAAGGATCTTCATAGACGACAATGGCATTAAACTCAGTATTACTAATGCAAAGATACTTAGAAAATTCCAAAAAAATTGGACATTATACTAACATGCTTCTAAATTAAAATGTGGGTCAAAGAAGACAAGAAAACTATAGAGAACTATCTCTCATACACGTAAGTACAAAAATCCACAATAAAATATTAGCAAAACAATCCTGAGCAGAGTGGTGATTCCTGTAATTCAAACTACTCAAAAGGCTGAAGCATGTTTGAGGTCAGCCTGGGCAACTTAGCAAGCCCTGACTCAAAAAAAAATTTTACAAAAGAGGTGTGAAATAGTTGAGCTCCCTGGGTTTAATTCCTAGTTTAGGAAAAAAAAAAAAAAAAAAAAGGAAAAGGAAAAAAACACACATGGACACAGATGTATACAGAGCAAACTGAATCCAACAATGTATAAAAAAATAAGTAAATAAAGCAGAGCGTAGTGGCGCACGCCTTTAATCACATCACTTAGGAGGCTGAGGTAGGCGGACAGTTGTGAGTTCGAGGCCGGCTTGGGCTACAACGCGAGCGCAAGGCCGGCCTGAGCTACATAGTGCGACCCTGCTTCAAAAAACTAGGGCCGGGAGTTTGACTCAGTGGCTTAAGCACCTGTCTGGCAGGTGCAAGGTTGTGAGTTCGATCCCCGGTGCCACAAAATAAACAAACAAATAAATAAAAATAAAAAAAACCATGATCATAGAACATTTATTCCAGGTATAGAAGGTTGGCTCAACATTCAAAAGCAACTCGTATAACCCAGCATTTTAAAAGGTCTAAAGAAGAAAAATCACACAGTCATAGTAGGAAAATACAAGTGAAATAGAAAAATGAAAAGTAAAAACATAAAAAGAAAGGGTTTTCAATTTGTCTTCAGGACCTCTAATTTTTCCCTTCTTTTGGGTCTCAAGGAAAACAAAAAAAATTAGCATTGTGTTTTGGGAATGTAACTTGCCCATCAATCAAATTTATTAACGTTTAACTTTCTAAAACTTTAAATTATATGCAAACTAGAAACTAATATGTCCCAGATATCCCAGATATTGTTTCTTTTTTGAGCCAGGGTCTCACTATGTAGCTCAGATTGGCCTTGGACTCACTGTGTATCAGGCTGTCCTCAAACCCATGGTGATCCTCCTGCCTCATCCTCCTACCTCACCCTTCCAAGTGCTGGGATAAGAGGTATGCACCACCACACCCAGACTACAAATATATTTACATTTTAACTTAAATAGTTTCATTCCTACCGATATTTCATAATTTACTTCACCACCTCCCCTTTGGGGACTACCAGATGATTACAGTTTTCCCCCGATATAAACAAGTTTAGGAAGAACACTTTTGTACGTGCACTTTAATAAACTTGTTTTTTCTTTCCCCTCTACGGTTAAAGTTCTAAAAATAGAATTAATGAATCAAAAGGTATAATCTAAGGTTTTTGCTACATGCTAAGCAAAGTGCACCCTAAAAAGATGGCACTGTTTTATACTATTACAGAGAGTGCTGTTTGATTCTCTATTTTTTAATCAACACTAGGAATTACTTTAAAAAGTGTGACAGGACCTCCTGCAAGATGGCCGCCCAGGTAACACCGCGATAGGGAGACTCCCTGAATATACCATCCAAATGCTGGAATATAAAATAATATAATAACAGAGAGAAGGAAAAAAGAGGGGGATGGGTCCTCTGGACCCAAGAAGAATCTAAAACGAGAACTATAGCCCACGGAAAGAGTGAAAAAATGAAATAAACAAAGGCAGAGACCAGCAGCACCTCTGACCAGAGCCGAATCCAATGAGCACTGCGACCCAAACTAAGAAGGTGCGATTGGGGTGCTGGCGATGTGCGGTTGAATTGCTACGGCTGCGGCGGGGACGGCAGAGGCGGCGATCGATTGTGGAGCGAGGTGGTCGCGAGCAGGTGAGTGAGTGAACCCGGTGGCCCCCAGCCTCCCACCCCCCACCCCCGAGGGAGAGTGAGGGACAGGCATCCATCTTGAGACCGGAACTGCACCTAATTAGGCATGGTTCCTGGAAGGTTGTGGCGGAATCTGTGCGGGCGCCCTGGGGGGTGATAGGGGAAGTTTGGCGGACGGCCCGGTACGGGTTCACAGGGAGCGGCCCTATCCTTGCGCACTGCAGCAGACATCCGCGGAGCAGAGGCGGGCTGGGGAAACACAGTGGGCCAACACGGCTCTCAGCTGAGCCCAGGAAAATGCCAAGACGGAAAGGCAGACAAGGTCAGGAGTCCAAAAATTAAACTCTCAGAGGAGATGACAACTGAAGTGGGGAGACAACTCCATGAAGCTATGAAAGAAATTAAAGCGGCACTGTTAGCCCAACTGAGAATTGAAATGAAATACATAACACAGGAATTGCTAAGCGCCTCTAAAGGAAACATAGCCGGAAAGGTGGAGGATGGAAAAATCAAAGGAAATTGAGAATGAAACAAATAAAGACTTAGAACACATTAATCAGATTCAGAGAGACTACCAGGATATCATAGACTCCAATAAAAGTTGGCAGAACCACTTGAAGGAAACTAAGGATAGACTTTCGTATCTGGAAGAAAGAATGGCAGCCTGGGAGAGAGAAAGGAGAGACTTTCTTAAGATAATTAGAAATCTGGAAGTGGCAGTGCAACGGCTGCAAGACAACCCAAGGAAACATAACTTACAAATAAAAGGTGTGAGTGAAAAAGCAGGGGTCAATACAAATCAAATTAAAAAACTATTTACAGAAATAATTTCAGAAAACTTCCCAAGCATGGGAACAGGAAGAGACTTCCAGATAACTGAAGCATACAGAACTCCACCTAAACTTGACCAAAACAGGCCTACACCCAGACATATAATAATCAAGATTTCAGAAATTCAACACAAAAACAAAATATTAAAAGCTATTAGAGAAAAGAGACAGATTACCTACAAAGGAAGGCCCATCAGAATCACAACAGACTTCTCAACACAAATCATCAGTTCAAGAAGAGCTTGGAATGAAATATTTCAAGCCCTGAAGGAAAATAACTTCCAACCCAAATTGATGTACCCTGCAAAATTATCTTTTAAAATCAATGGAGAAACAAGATACTTCCATGACAACGAACAACTAAAGGAATTTATGACAACCGAGCCAACTCTACAGAGAACTGAAGGACATTCTAGAGAGAGATAAAGAAGTCCACAGCTCCAGAAAAAGAGACAGAGAGATACCACCGAGCAGGGCAGACAAATGAATAACCCATTAACGGGATTTAAGTCCAGCATTGTTTTCAATGAGCTGTTTAGTTTAATCTTATTCTACCTCGACTGGCCTATCTTTATCATAAATGATGACAAAGACAGCTACTGTAAAGATAACAAAATTTATAAGGGTAGCCTTCAGTGATATATGATCACCCTGCTTCAAAACCAGGTATTACTTTCACTGCTCTGTTCTGAGGGATTTTAACCTATCTTAGTATGATTGTGTTACAACAGATGATATAGGCAACTGCCTTGAAGCTAACATGAGGCATTATAGAAATCAATGTTGCATTACTATGTAATGCCTCCATTATCTTATTTGTTATTGGTTTTATTCAGTACTATTTCGTTCGACTATATTTGGCCAATTGGTAAGGGCATTTAGTTTGAAGACAATAAGAGGTATTACAAGGGGAACCGAGGAAGGAAGGTATGGAAAAAAGACATAGTTTTATATAAGGGTATTCATTAGATAGTTTAAAAGTCTATACTACTAAATG
Source organism: Dasyprocta punctata (assembly GCA_004363535.1). NCBI lineage: Eukaryota > Metazoa > Chordata > Mammalia > Rodentia > Dasyproctidae > Dasyprocta > Dasyprocta punctata. The sequence continues at coordinate 23,799 of RJWM01009822.1, read as the reverse complement.
CATTAACTGGTGAGAGAGAACAGTTGATATTCGTAAGACCAGATCAATCCTACATGTCTTTACCTGTCAATCTGAACAGCCCCCCTAATGGCAACAATATACAATGTTGCAACCACTGTAAAATTCCAACCATCTAAATTCCTAAACCTATAATTTTACAGTATCGGATATGTCATTGTTGTTTGCTGCTGTCTTTAGTTTTTTGTTTCTCTTATGTGTGACCATTCTTTTATGCTTTATTGGTTTCACTCTGAACTATTTCGCTTGGTTATATTAGACCTGATGTTATGGGTAGTTATTTCAATGATAACAAGAGGCATTCTAAGGGGAAAGGAAGGAAGGAAGAGAAAAGGAAAAAGACATAAATTTATAAATATGCATAAATAAGACACTTAAAAAAACCGTACTGCTAAATACAATAGCTATTGAAAAAGAAAAGTTAATATACCTGAATTGATATGTCTTACATGTCTATATCTGTCAATATGATCAACCCCTATGAAGGTAACGATACGCAATATTGTAACTACTGTCAAACTTCAACTACCTCAGTGTGTAAACCTATAATGTTATCGTATCAGACCTGTTGCTGTTGTTTGTCTGTCTTTTTTGATTTTTGTTTCTATCTTCTGCATCTATTTTCTCTTAAATAAAAAAATAAATAAATAAAAATAAAAATAAAAAGTGTGACAGGAGCCAGTATACAGTGGTACACTCCTGTAATCCCAGCTACTTGGGAGACTGATGCAGGAGGACTGTGAGTTCAAGAGCAATCTGTGTAACACAGCAAGACCCAGCATTCAAAAAAAAAAGTCCTGCACGGGTTTTGTGGATGTAGCTTAGTGGCAGAGCACTTCTCTGGCATGCATGAGGCCCTAGGTTACATCACCAGCACCACATGCACACATATACATACAAAAAAGTGAGAAATGATACCTCACTTTTATTTTACTTTAAGGATATTTTTGAAAATGTTAATCAGTCATTTCCTTCTTTTGTGAATTGGTTATTCAAATATTATGTGTGTGGTTGACTTTTCCTATAATTTTAAGTTATTTATTGACTAAAAATACTAACATACTGTCATATTACAATGTTTTGCTCTAGTTATCATTTGCTTTGAAACTGTAGATGTTTTCCATTTTTTCACAAGCTTAATTTTAATGAGCTCTTATTTACAAATATTTTTCTTTATATCTACCTCTGATAATATGATGAGATAGTTTTCTTTGTATGTGAAAATACTCTTTTTCTTCTTTCCTTTCTTTTTTTGGCTATACCAGGAATTGAACCCAGAGCCCTACTATCAGGGACCTAGCCTAGATCCCCAATCTCCCAAAGGAGTATACAGCAAAGGTTTAAATAAATGAGACAAGTGGTATGATTTTAGGGCTCCAGGAGGATCAAAACCTTATGCAGAGTTCTTGACTCTGGTGGCTAAAACAGGGAATATCTCTGGGCGGCCCGTGTTTATTTAGCATTCAAACAAGAAGGGGTTAGAGTGGAAAACGCAGAAAACCTGAGCAGGATCTTGGGAGGGGGCCCAAGGACCCCTCCAAATAACAGATTATGTTGATTAAGGAGAATTATCCTAGGAGAAAGTCTCCAGGTGAATCTCTCATATTAATTGGGGTTGGAACCAGGTGTCCTCAGTTGTGGCCTATCTTGCCTCCTGAGGCGTCTCTTTCTTCTCAGTTCAGCCATGCCCAGGCCATTCCACAGCCCTGCACATGTGTTCAGCTTTAATGGCTCCAATACCCTACCCCTTTTTTTACTGAGATAGGACCTCATTAAGTCACTAAGTAGCCATGCTAGGCTGGAACTCTGGATCCTCCTACCTCAGGGTCCCTGTGATGCTGGAAATACAGGCATGTGCCACTATACCCAGCTGACTTTTATAGCTGTTTTTTAGGCAGGGTCTTGCTACAGAACTTCCAATCTTCTTGTCTCAGCCTCCCAAATGCTGAGATTTTGGGTGTGGGCCACTACACCTGGCATACTTTGTTTTATTCTTGAATCTTTAATGTGTGTCTATTCATTGAATAGTAAATACAGAAGCCCCAAGACCCTAGAAAAATACTAAAAAGGAGGAAAAAAAAAAGACATCTAAAACAGAAATTATTAATAATAAATAAATTTAGTCATTCAAAGCCCTGCAACAGCTCCTGCTATACTCAAAATACAATCTAAATTTCTCTAAGGCCCTAGGCCTATATAATCTGGTCTCTTCCTATTTCTCAGACCCCAACTCATTATCTGTCTCTCACTTCCTGTACTAGCTTCATTTATCTTCCTGTTACTCTCCAAGCAGGCCATACTTATTGCTATCTAGGGTCTAATTAGTGTTCCCTCTAGTCAGTACCCTCTTCCCCATGATCTTCACATGGCTTCCTCCTCTACTCCAAGGTTTGTTACCTTCTGAGAGACCTGCTCTGACCACCCTGAAAACACTTGGCCATTTGCCCCAAATCTCACCCTAACATGTCATCATTATTCCCTTCACGCTGCTTTTAGGGATTTTTTTTCCCACATAGCATTTCTCCTTTTCTGACATTACATTACATATCTCCCCATGAATTTCTGATCTCCTCCATTAGAATGTAAACTACATAGTAGAAGGGCTTAGTCTGTCTCATTTCTCATTACACTTAACATAGCACTTAATATAGGCTGGCTGAAAAAGCTACTTACTGTTGTCAGAACACGCATAATTGTGTCTATATGCCACCGTTTGGAAGGTGCATACCTGGAAAAAACAATGGCACAATGCAAAAAAATTGAGACTCATGAATTATACTATATTCAGTGACTTTGTCCTACAGCCTTTACCAGGTTCTCTGTTTAACTGATTTGGAGACATTTGTTAAAGAATGATAAAATATGTCGACTTCAGTCATCTCCCTTAATACTGCAATGAGAATTGAACTGAGAAATGAAACTTTGTCCTGGTTTCTCAGCAAGAAAATAAATAAATAAAATAAATAAATAAATCGCAAAGTTAGGGCAGAAGAGGATAAAGAATAAAGAAAAGGGACTTTCCCCAGATAGAGACAACAGAAAAACTGTGAACTGGTTCCCTTAAATTCAAGTAGGAAAAAGAGAAAGAATAATAACTAGACTAAAATTTTGAGGTACTTCCTCAAGTTTTACATAGAAATTTCAATTCAGATTCTGTAATTTTTCTATTCCCTTCACATAAACAGCTCTATCAGAAATAAAAGGTTAAAAAACAAATATAGGAGATTTTGTTTGGTCTTCTCATACTTAAATGCCAGCTATAAGGGCTTTCTCATAGCTAACTTATAACTGGGAGCTTAAAACAAATGTTAGGTTTTAAAGATGTCTACAGCATTTCCCCCATGTTTCAAAGATGCTTCAAAAAGTTCTAAGCACTTTGTAATCAATAAAAATAAAAATTAAATCTTACTTTTCTGCAGCAAGGAAGATTCCAGATGCACAGTCTGCCTTAAATTCTGGTTCACATGAATCCAGAAAATAAAGTAATTCCTTCATCATGCCTCGGATATTATTCCCATTTACCAGGGCAAAACTCAATTCCATTGCACGCCTTGCAGGGGAGAAAAAATGTAAGAAAGAAAAAAAAAACTAGATAGTTACAGCGATAACAAAACAGAGATCCAAGTATAATCTCTCTGAACATCAAGCACCGACAAATTGTTAATGTCTTTCCAAAAGGCTATGATTCCAATTTTTTTTTTTTTTTTTTTTTTTTTTTTTTCGCGGTACTGGGGTTTGAACTCACAACCTCGCGCCTGCCAAGGCAGGTGCTTAAGCCACTGAGCCAAACTCCCAGCCCTATGATTCCAATTTTAACACACAAGGAGACTTACTATTGTGTAATCTCAGTTGGTTCCCATATTGTGAATCTTCTTCACTCAATAGTTTTCTTCAAAACTCCCTAAGATGATAACTTGTACCAAGAACCAAAAGTACACAATCTATTCTATGAAACTAAATTTTACAGTACTCAAGTCTCTAGAAAAGAATCATCAAAAGGACTACCAATAATAATGCCTCTCTGTACTTCTCATTTAAAAATTTGATATATTCATTCACTATTTTCTACTTTGACCATACTCCACATTTATGTCCAAAGAGAAGGTCACATCAGTTACATCAAAAGGTATGTAGAAAATTAGAATCAAAAACTGAAAGGAAAATGAGGGCCACAGAAAAGAGAAAAGGGTATGTGCTATTAGGGCAAATAGTTTCTACAAATGACTATCTAATTTGGCAACAAAGAGATGAGCATGGTGGCACACACTTGCAATTCCAGCACACTGGGAGGCTGAGGAAGGAATATTTTAAGTTTGAGTCATACCTTAAAAATTTTAAGACCCAGTATCAAAAACTTTAAAAAATACATTTTCTTAGCCGGGCGTGGTGGCGCACGCCTTTAATCCCAGCACTCGGGAGGCTGAGGTAGGCGGAGCGTTGTAAGTTCGAGGCCGGCTTGGGCTACAACGCGGCGCAAGGCCGACCTGAGCTACATAGTGCGACCCTGCCTCAAAAAACCAGGGCCGGGAGTTTGGCTCAGTGGCTTAAGTGCCTGCTCTGGCAGGTGCAAAG